>JAAGNO010018113.1:21336-43027 GCA_033439905.1 Ceryle rudis
GCAGGGGGTTACTGTGGCCAAAGTGTAGGACCCTACACTTGGTCTTGTTAAACCTCATATTATTGGCCTCAGCCCATCGACTCAGACCGTCCAGGTCCCTCTGCAGCATCTCCCAACCCTCCAGCAGATCGACACTCACCCACAACTTAGTGTCGCCTGCAAATTTACTAAGGTTACACGGGATCCCCTCATCCAGGTCATCAATAAAGAAGTTGAATAGAACTGGGCCCAGTACTGATCCCTGGGGGACACCACTGGTCACAGGACACCAACCGGATGCAGTACCCTTCACAACCACTCTTTGTGCCCGGTTGTGCAGCTAGTTTTTAACCCAGCAAAGGGTGTACCTGTCCAAGCCATGGGCTGCCAGCTTTTTCAGGAGGATGCTGTGGGAGACTTTGTCAAAGGCTTTGCTGAGGAGTAGGTAGACCACATCAACAGCCTTGCCCTCATCTACCAGACGGGTCACCCAGTCATAGAATGAAATCAAGTTGGTTAGGCAGGATCTTCCCTTCCTAAACCCGTGTTGCCTGGGCCTAAGCCCCTGGGTGTCTTGTAAGTGCTGATTGATAGCACTCAGGATGATCTGCTCCATAACCTTGCCAGCCACCAAGGTCAGGCTGACAATCCTATAGTTTTCTGGACCCTCCCTCCGGCACTTCTTATGGATGGGCAGCACATTGGCCAACCTCCAGTCATCGGGGACCTCCATGGTTAGCCAGGACCAGTGATAAATGATGGAGAGTGAACTGGCCAGCTCTTGTGCCAACTCCCTAAGCAACCTAGGATGAATCCCATCCAGACTCACAGACTTGTTAGGATCTAAGTGGCACAGCAGGTCACTAACTACTCCCTCCTGCATTTCAGGAGGGATATGCTGCTCCCCATCCCCACCTACCAACTCAGGAGCCCAGTTGCCCTGAGGATAGTCAGTCTTTTTGTTAAAGACTGAGGCAAAGCAGTCTTTTGTTGTCCTTGTCTTTTGTTAATACGTCCCCCCCTTCATCCAGTAAGGAATGGAGATTTCCCCTGGCCCTCCTTTTGTTATTCAAGTATCTATAAAACCACTTTTTATTATCCTTGAGAGAATTGGCCAGCTTAAGTTCCAAATGAGCCTTTGCATCACTAATTCTCTTTCTACATGAACTTGCACTGTCCTTAAACACTTCCCGGTTCACCTGCCCCTTCTTCCAAAGTTGATACATTTTTTTTTTAATTTTTTCTCCTTCTCAGTTTCTGCAAAAGCTCCCTGCTCGACCAGGATGGTCTGTTGACCAGCCTGTTGGCTCATTTTTTTGTCATGTAGGGAGAGCCTGCTCCTGTGCCTTCATAATTTCATTCTTAAAGTAAGCCCAGCCTTCTCGGGCCCCTCTGCTTTTGAGGGCTGCTACCCAAGGGACTCTCCGAACCAGCGTCCTGAGTAGACCAAAGACAGCCCTCCCAAAGTCCAAGGCAGAAGTTTTACTGATGGCCCTCCTAACTTCACCACAGATTGAAAATTCTATCACATCACAGTCACTGTGCACCAGACGACCTCCAACCACCACATCTTCCACCAGCCCTTCCCTCTTTGTAAAGAGTAGGTCTAGCAGGTCACTACTCCTGGTAGGCTCGCTGACCAGCTGCAACAGGAAGCTGTCATCCACACATTCCCGAAACCTCCTGGACTGCCCCCTTTCTGCTGTGTTATACTGCCAGCAGACATCTGGTAGGTTGGAGTCTCCCACCGAGAACAAGGGCTAGTGAATACGAGACATCTCCAAGTTGTTGGTAGAATATCTCATCAGTGTCATCTGTAATGTCATCTGTAGCAGACTCCCACCAGGATATCATCCTCATCGTCCTTCCCCTTCATCCTTTTCCATAGACTTTCCACCGTGGTGTGTCTAACATTCAATTCAAGACAGTCAAAACACTCCTTAACATATAATTCTACCCCTCCACCTCTCTTTCCTTGTGTCTCCTTTTTAAAGAGCCTGTAGCCATCCATTGCAGCACTCCAACCATGCGAATCATCCCACCACATTTCCTTGATGGTAATTATATCAATAACAGCAGAGACAGGAACAATATTTCTTATTTAAAAAAAAAAAGTGTGTCTGTATGCCAGCTGCAGTATGGTGGGAGGGCTTGTAGTACCACGGAGAACATGAGAACAAGGTCAGGCAACCAGGGTGAGAAGGAATGGAGGAATCTTGGTCACCATCCCACTTTCCTATATTATATAGGATTGCTGAAGGGCTCCCTGAACCAGAGAGCTGCTAGGAGTGCAGGAGGCACACAGTGCAGACAGAGCAGTGAGACCCATGGGGTGCTGCATCCCAAAGACCACAGGGAGACACTGAATTTGCCATTCCTCATGCTTGGATAAAATGGCTGTTGTTGGACATCTATGTTTTTCCAATCACACTGGCAAGTGGCCACCCTCACAACTGACTGCAAGCACAGAAAGAGATGCCAGGTTAAGACCTCTTGGTAAACACACTTCTGTAAGTGCCTTGCACAAGTTGTTATTGCTTGGCTCAGTGTAGCCTGCTGCACCAAGCACCCAGAGAAAAACAAAGATTCTGTATGTCAGAGATGGAGCAATAGGATGGTGTCAGAGGAAACAGATACAGAGAGCAGGAGAGACTTACTGAAGGCACATGTGATCAATAAGGAGAACTAAGAAAAAAAGCCAGACTTCACAGCCCAGCTACTAAACTCTGCAGCTTCTCCTCGCATCCCCTTCAGTTTACTTCTAAGTTTTTCAGACAGAGAAACACGTTTGTATGTGTGGCTGGGTAGTAGCAAGCAAGAAATGTCTGGCTACAGACAGGCAGATATATTGCACATACTGGAAATGAGGCAGCTGAATGAATTATTCCACCTTTGCCTCAGGCTGCACCTTCCCAGCAACTTGTTTGTGTGTTTGTGCAGGGACAGAACTCAGGGAGTTTACACAAATATTCTTTGCTTAATATCAAACATCATTTTTACTTAAACTGTAAGAAAAAGATCCTCACAGTGCTGTTAATGCTCACTCTATTTTGGCAGTTAGAGTTCTGCTGTTTGGGAGGCAGCATGAAAAATTAAAAAACTGAGACAAGAATCAATGTTTAGTGCTCTGTCACTAATCCTCCATAAATAAAGCTGTATGCAATAGCTCTTAGTATAGCAAGTAAAACAGAGTTTGCTCTCTAGTGCTTCAGAAGCTACTTTGATAACAATGTCAGTTCTCAGACTTAGTCTTTTGCTCCCCTTGGATCACAGGAGTCCTATAAAGGTGAGTTCCTCAGACATTGTCTCATTCATGAGCAAGCAGTAATGAAACTGAAACATGTAATCTCATACCGGGGTTTTAAATTTATGCAGAATACAATACACTACTAGAAAGAACTGAAGACAAAAATAAGTAAGAAGGAACAAAGGGGAAAGAAGTGGGGAGAAGACTGTCGGCAGCATGTCTTTTTGTAGGCAACGTGTAGTGGAAATCGGCAATATTTGCAAAAAGGATTATAGGAAAAGCTAAATCTAGGAAATGACAGAGGAAAAGAACAAAACTTTTAAATGTGTAACTGAGACAACCATTCTTCACAGGACATAACCGGAGGTAGGTGCAAAGGTATTCAAAGTTATATCCAAAAAACAACATAATGTTGCAGATGTTTCCATTTAAACCTTCATCTTCTCACAATACTCAAGGTCCTTCAAGCATTAGGATAGCTCTGGGTCATCTCAGAGAGAGGACTGTTATACTTGTTTAGTCATCCAAGGTTTCCTTTGCTTTGTAGATTCCCAGGGCAGAGCTGAGACATCACCACAGCTCCCATACCTATATCCTAGCTGTAAGCTGAAGAGACATTGTCAGAGGAAAGCAGGCATGGCATCCTTAGAACCAATTAATTTGATCTTCTGACAACACAAATTAGCACAGTTTAAGTGAGAATGTGACCAGTCTGGATTTGGAGAGTAGATCAAGCAGCAATTGTCCTATGTAGTCAAAGTCAATGGAAGTGACAGATTAATAATTATTGCTCTCTTCTGTGCTTCAGTCATAAAGCAACCCACTAAATCTCAATAAATTATCTGATTATAAAGAATAACATGTCACAGTTCAGCATATGCTTTCTTCTATATGTTAATGCTAGCAGTAGGCATAACAGTATTCCCAAGCACACTGATTTTGCCCTTTCCCCTTATTCAAATCTCAGTTTTCCTATCCTAGTTGCTTGATGTTTTCTTCCTTTTTTATCATCTGAGGAAGAACACTTAAGGCTTATGACTGAATAACCCACAGAATAACCTCATTAGGGCTAGTACCCAAGAGAATAACTGGATATAACATAGTTTCAGCATGTGAAATGATATTTGATTAAAACTTTAATATTTCAGAAATTTTCTGTAGGAAAAAAACCATTTCATCCATCCATACACGTTTTGTAAACTGTCAAATAATAACAGATGTTTGGTATGAAAAGTAAGTAGCTTTTGTAAGTCTTACATTTTAAAATTAATTTTGAGTTTGGAATGAGAAGATTAGCGGAAAAAAGGAAGTTGAAACAAAATATTTTGTTGGTGTGGTTTTTTTATTCAAATTACAATGCTTTGATACTTTCCCATAACTTTTTTTTTTTTTTTTTTTTTTAGGACAGGCGAGGCACATAGAGAAATAGAACAAATACTCAGCTCTTCTCAAAGTGACATTTGTTACACTGTTAGGCTATACAATGTACCATCTGCAGTTTGGGACACTTTTCCCCTTTGATAAACACAGAAAAAGAACGCTGACATTCTTGGGTTTTATTCTGGCTTTACATTAATGTAACTGCAGACCCTTGCCTTTCTGTTTTAATATCTTAATACATAGGTCACAGAGAAAAGGATGGATGATTAGTGAGTTCAAGACTAAGAAAACACAAATGCATTCTTAGGGATTATGTTGCCTGCAGTGTGCAATTCCAGGAGGATTCAGCAATATGAAGTCACATTTTTCCACCCATCTAACAACAAAAGGCCACTGGTAGCTACTTAATGTTAGGTTCACACACTCCAAAACATCCCACCACTGATTCCTGTGGAAACCCTTGCTGTGCTGCATTAATCAGATCAAAGTTCTTGTTAGGATGCTAAATGACTATCTGGTAATACCATGCAAGGCATAAGAGAGTATTAGTGCAGCTATTGTCTGCAGCTGCTAACACAACAGAAGAGCCATCCCCATGGGGGTCTCTTGTGCATGGGACTGATTTGCAAACCTCTATCCGACCTTGGTAGATAATCATTTAGGTCACACACAGCCTGCATATTCCTGGTACAAACACCCTGACCAACTCCTTGGCTTCCCAGGTAAGGTTTCTCTATATACTAAGAAAATACTTTAAACAACACTGTTGGTAGGAGGTAAAGGAGAGGGCAGGTGAGGCTACCAGTTCACCCATGGAGTGAATGAAACACCACCCCTCCTAAACAGGCTGCTTGCCACTAAGATGGCAAACTTGATCTGAATGCTCTTTACACCCTGAATAATTTAGCAGATGAATTTACCACCAGAATCTCTGGCAGCAGATCAATCTGGGATTACATCATCTGTGAAGAGAATTAAGTGTGTCTTCATTTTCAGCAAGATAAAGATGTCCATCTGGTTTTGTTCTTTATTAATTTTGCCTATAGGTAGAATACAGAGCTATACATTAATTAAATGCATGTGACTGGCTAATAAATTTGGTAAAAACTGCTCTCATGATGCCTGTCTCTTCATTAAGTAAAGAGTGAAAATGTATAAAAGGAGACCTTTTTACAATAAATCATAGACAGATGACAGCTAAGCCACCTAGAGTTTTCTGTAACAGTATAAAAAAATGCCAAGGGCAAGCTGAATTCCATCAATACTTCAATTTTCTTATTTTTACCATTGGGACCCACATAGCCCCACAGGAGGGCAAACATCTCCTGCCTCCTTATTCTGAAAACATGGTCAGTAGCATTTTTCTCCCCCTTGCCTAGAAGCACAGGGAAATAATGCCAGTCAGGGTTGCTACTAATGTAATTCTGCGAATCAATGAACAAAGTGCTAGGAAACAGGAGATCCAGTACAGTTCCCACATTGTCCTGCCCCTTGGGTCTGCACACTTCTTCTGTGGCCATGCAAAACTAGACCAGGACATAAGAGTGAGGTAAGAAGCTGCAGGGAGTAAGAAAGCAGGGACCTCCTGGGTCAGCTGAGCTGGCATGGCCCCTATGGCTAAACACACCCAGGATGTGGCAGTCATGGGGTTTGTATGGTTTGTGCTACTGTTCAGGTGTGTTAATCTTGAATCAAGGTGGAAGTAATCTTAAAAAAAGGTCACCAGAGACTTGGTAAAAGTAAAACCACACGTTTACATTACACAAGAATCTATTATTAAACAGAATCTGAATAAGATCTGATGTTTGCAATAGTTCATAAGAACCTTCTAACCAGGTTAGGGGAAAAGTGCCTTTTATGAGCACATCTTCAAGTCATTATTACCTGTCAGTATCTAGCACTAAAGAAACTGGAAAACAACGAGAGAAGCTTCTGCTGGTATTGTGGATCTTGGTGATAGCTTCACCTTATTAAAACAATTATTACAATAGTAACAGTAAGGAACTACACAGACTTTGTGACAGTGTCTAAGCATATACCACCTCATTGCAAATAGGCAAAGGCCAAGGTTATTGCAAAGAAAGAAAAGCATATTCTACAAAACATCTGGAAATGGAAAACACAAGGTAACACACTGCAATAGATACATATATTTTTAATGGAACTGCTTTAAGAATTACAATAATTTCCCTGTCAAGAAGGCTCAGCTAGAACTGAAATTAGACAAGGATGCCAAGTACAACAAGAAAGGGATCTTCAGATATGTAAGCAGTAAGCAAAAGCACAGGAAAGACATAAGACCATTACTAAAAAAGGGCAGGGAAACTATTCATAAGGCTGACAGAGCAGAAGTCTCGATACCTTCTTTGCCTCTGTCTTTACCAGCGTAGCTGGACCCACTATCACAAGACCAATTAGGTACAATAGTGCATGTGTTGACTTGCCAGTAGTGGAGGAAGGGTTGGTTCACAGCCTCTTGCAAGGACTCAACCCACATAAATGTCTGTGGCCCAGAGGAAATCCACCCCAGGGTGTTAAAAGAAGCAGCTGACATTGTTGCAGGGCCATTGCCTATAACGTTTGAAAAGTCATGGAGATCAAGAGCTATCTCTGATGACTGGAGGAGAGCAAATGCCATAGCCATCTACAAGAAAGGCCCAAAGGATGACCCAGAAAACCACAGGCCCATTAGTCTTCCCTCAGTTCCTAGGCAAGAAGGAGAATAAATAAGTAATTCTAGAAACTATTACTAACCAAATGAAGCAGGTGATTGGGAAAAGCCAGCACAGATTTACCGATGGCAAACCATACCATACTAACCTAATCACTTTCTACAACAACATAACACCTCTGTCAGCATGGGGAAAGCAGAGAATGTTGTTTACCTGGACTTCAGCAAAGCATTTGATAATTTCCTACTGCTTTCTCCTGGACAAACTGTCAAAATACAGGTTGGATGGGTAGTCCGTGAGATGATCAGGAAACTAGCTAACAGGTTGCCCTCAGAAGGTGGTGATCAGTGATTTTTACTCAGGCTGGTAGCCTGTCGAAGTGGAGTGCCCCAGGGATCAATACTGGGCCTCACACTGTTCCATGTCTTCATAAATGAGCTGGATGAATGGAGTTGAAAGCATTCTTGCAACTTTGCTGATGACACCAGACTGGGCTGTGAGCTGGACACAACAAAAGGGAAAGACATCTTAAAGAGAGACCCAGATACTGTGGAAAAGTGGGCTAGCAAGACCAGTATGAAGTATAACAAAGGCAAGCACAAAGTCCTGCACCTGGGACAACATAACCAAAGAGCTCAGTACAAGCTAGGACATGTGTGGCTGGGGAGTAGCCTGGCTGAAAGGGACTTCTGTGTCCTGGTGGACAACAAACAGCACATGGCTCAGCAGTGCACCACTTCAGTAAAGGCAAATCAGACCTGGACTGCCTCTGCAGGGGCATTACTAGCAGAGATAGAGACTTGATTATGCCATTGTATTCAGTGCTTGTCAGGACACACTTGGAGTACTGTGTCCAGTTCTGGTCCCCAAAATTCAAGAAAGACGTGGACAGGCTGGAGAAGGTCCAAGGAGGGCTGCAAAGATAATTAAGGGTCTGCAAAACCTTCTGTATGAAGAAAGAGTAAAGTAGTTAGGTGTCTTCTCCCTGGAGAAGAGAAGGCTCATTGGCACATCACACTATTTCAGTACTTAAAGGGCAGCTACTGAGAGGATGGAAGCTCTTTCTACACAAGGAGCCACATGGTGAAGACAAGGGGTACAATTTACAACAGGAAAGGTTTCATCTGTACATAATAAAGAAATTCTTTTACCGTGAGAAAAAAAAAAATCATTCATTGGAACAAACTCCACAGACATGTGGTAATGTCCCCATCATGAGAGGTTTTTAAGATACAATGGGACAGGGTGCTAAATAATAATCTCATCTGGGCTCCCTTTCTCATGGAAAGTTGGTCTCTTCCAACCTGAGCTGTTCTATGATTTAACAAGTCTAAAGTATGAGTAAAAAAACTGTTTTAATTCAAACTGAATTGTCAACATTGACTACATCCTACACCAAAGATTTGACTTTAACTTGAAAAGAACAAAATATCCACTCCACCTCAGCACCCCCCCACATTTTTCTGAATAATAATCAGAAAATAATCCCCCTTACCCTTTTCTGAACCTCTTGAGAAAAAAAAAAAAATGGTATTTTGGCTTTTCATCTTTTTTGGAAAAAGACTACTGAACATTTTCCTCCACAGTAAGTAAGCTCTCTCAAAGCTGAAGCCAACTACTTCTTCATTAGGAAGTTCCTCTCACAACTAAGTTAGAAATGCCAAGTGTTCTCAAAAGTGTTAACATCGTAGCACATGAGTTAAGCAGATGAGTTAAAGTAATTAAGCAAATTACACAATTTCTTAAGGGAAAAAAATGTAGCCTAATGGGAATGCTCACCAGAGAGCTAATATTTAGATAGCAAAAGTTACAACTGAACAGAAGAATAACAAATGAACAGTAAAGAAACAGCACAATAATTAGTTGTAATCTAGCAACTACTTAGGAATTCCCTAAGAGGTAAAACTGATTAAAGTTATAAGTATATTAGTAGTAAGTCTTTTAAAAAAAAGGGTCATGACAGGTTTTTATTGATGATTCAAGGGAACCAGACAATGAGGGAAATCACATTTCATTAAGAAATGAAGCAAGAAGGAAAACATATGAGAAAGGTGAGAGGCAGAAAAGAGAGAGCAGATGAAGGAAAAGATTAAGCTAAATAGATGGTAATATGCAGGCAATGAGAGAACATCTTATTTTATTCTCTCCAGGAAAACGAATGGAAGCCTGTATGGGAAAAGCCATTCTTGTAGCCCTAAAGCCACACAGCAGAGCCAGCAGCACAGTTTAGTAGCACATACTTCTCTGTCCTGTCTTACCTTGGCATCCCAGTCCTCACCAAGAGAGAAGAAACTGTTCAGGCTTGTTGCCCTATTGCTATTATTGTCCCCCTCAGCTACACAGACCACAGGACCTTGGGCTTCCAAGAACATATACATCTTTTCCAAAGGAAGAATGAATGGACCCAGACAGTCGACAGACTAGAGATGACAAAACAGCAGAAACACATTATCCATTCCACAAGGAGCAAAGAGGTGTGCCCTTAATAGCTCTCACATAAAAACTTTCAAGTCCCTGCCTGCTACTGATCCCAGGCTAATTTTGTTGAAGCCCATAAAGCTACACCAAGGATCCATTTGGTTTCTCAGATATCTGATATCCATGGCAAACATGCTATTGTTTTCTCTGCCCTTTGAACAGGAAAACTACTGTAGAAATTACTCTCTGACTTGAAATCTCATTCTTTAGCACAAACCAACAGTTCAGTCTCTGGCTTGTATTTGGGCTTACCTTGCCCTCCTCATTGACTCACAGGTGAAAGAAAGGTGCCACAGAAACATAAAGGTCAGCACAAGGAATGGTTTGCATCTCCTGGGCACCAGACCCTCCTATGCCTGCATGCACCTGTGAGTTCCAGACACAGGAAACAGCTTTGGTGCCCACTCATAAATGGCACAGTATCACCAACCAGGGGCAGACCTGAGCAGGCAACAGCCTCCAAGGTACAGGGCCTGGCCATGAAAAGAAAAGATAAATCAGAGCAAAGCCAGGCTGGGACATGTAGCTATGGGGAACTGAAGGTGAGGAGAGGCAGTGTGGCTAGTCCTGTCTGGCTGGGTTGCTCTTTCCTCATCACCACTGGGGCAAAACTAAATCTGGCCGTGTTCATGCTGCTCCAATATAGGACACATACCTGGGCTCTTGTGGCTCTTGGTCCAGCATTCTGGTCCTCTTCCCCTTCCTAATGTTTTGAAGTCCTGCAGTGCCAATGGGATAGTAGTATCACCTGCTCTGCTGTACTACATTGTGGGGTGTGTATTTGTTATCTTAGCCACAGAACTGTTACCAAGGCTTGAGGAGTTCACTGCTGCCCAAGTTTCTCCTGACTCCCCATTTAGAGCACTGTTCATACGCCCCAAATGCACAACAAGGTAATTCATCAGAGATACTCAGGGAACTTGGCCTGAAAAACATTGTCAGGAATGGACAATACAAACTCACCCTTGTGGGATCTGAGACAGCCCTTTGCAGAGTCACATCCACAGCTATTCTACTACCTCCTTCTTCCTCCTCAAATTCCCCATACTCACCAGCACTGAAATGGGAGGACAAGTGCAGAATGAATGGCACTGCTAAAAGCTCCTCTAATTGCACAGTCCCTCCTTTCCAGCCCCCACAGACTTTTTCTGTGGAAATGCTCTGCAGTAAATCCTGTCACTGCTTTCTGCTTCCTAGAGATTTAAGATCAAATTTTCCCCTCATTTACATACAAGTCTAAAGCCATTAACCTCCAGAAAGCAATTCCTTCGTCTGCTGGTGCAAGAAAGAGTAGAATTAGGTCATATAGACACAGTCAATCCTTTTTTTTTTTTTAATATCAATGAAGGCTGGCAAGCATATTTTACCAAAAAATTATGCAGCAGTTCTCTATACCCTTACTGCTCTTATTTAATCAAGTACTCAAATCAATGCCATAGAGCTCTGCAATATAACCTGCAGCAATATGTAAGCTTTTGTTTATCACACTCTTTGTGTCTAAATGCCCCTACTAGACAGACTATTGTTTTTCCCTTGAACCATGAGTGCTCATGGCTTTCAGGGTTTTTTGTAGATTTTTTTTCCTCTCCTCTTTTTCAAAGAATTCATTAGTTTCAGAACAACATTAGCATCCATGTGCTCCACCTTACAGCTATGAACAGGCCCCTACCTTTCATTCTGTCTGTGTTTGTTGGTTACCCGGATTCACTTCTTCAGATGATAATTACCTTATTAAAGCATAAATGCTAGGTGCCATACTGCATTCTTCTATACATCGGCACTGTTAAGACTCATGCACCCACTCCCCTATTTAATTCCCTTCCTTTCAACATACATTAAATTATGGAGTCCTGGTAACCTTTGTTTCACCTCTCCAGTTTTGAACACATTCCCGAACACGTTTGTATGCCTTTTGCTTAAAGGTCCTGCTCTTTACTTTCAGTAGAAACACCCACTGACAATGAATACCATTTACTTGGTGTTTTGCTAGGTGTTTGTTCCTTTGATGCAGAGCACAGCACAGTTCACTTTCAGAGCTCCATTTTACAGCAGTGCTTAGCTGTCATATCACCTGATCTCTTAAGACACCAAAAAATGCAGGCAAAATTTAAAACCCAGCAAGATATGATGTTCATGAAGGCCTTTGAGGTAAGAGCCAAATTCCCACATCTCCCCATGTTTCACACAGTGGACAGTTTATTTTTGCCCTGTATAGCTCAGTTTCCCCATATATGAAAGTGTGAAAGAGCATAAGGGATGCTGATGTATAGCAAAAACTCTTCTCTCACTAGTCCTCATACCAGCCAAAGACCACCTGGCTCCAGTATATAACTTTTAAAACTCTGCTGTAGTCATTCTACTACCTAAAAGTTACCCTAGACAAAGGAAATCCTTAGCTGTCTAGCTTGTTTGCTAGCCTGTCATGTTCATCAGTTTAGGCAATAGCTTCTTCTACCAGTCATCAAATATCTTCATCTTTGAGCTGTCAGGCTACCAAACATGCAGATGTCCAGGACAGATAATCACTGAACACTTAGCACAGCACACACAGCAACTCCAGCTTTTAGAAGCACCACAGATCAGATACAGGTACATAATAAAGTCATCTCATACAATTTCTCAACTGCTAGTATAGGCAAATCTGGAAATATATCATGCAAAATAAGTGGAAAAAAAAGCCAGAAAGATTCAACCTAGTCAGTAAGTTAAACTGGAAACCTTCATTCCCTTTTAACTCGCTATCATTTTTTCAGCTACCTCAACAACTACACTAAGAGAAAGACTCTGAAACCAAACAATGTTTTTTCTTCAACAAGCTAACAAAAGCATTACCTACTGTTCTCTCACCCTTCCTACCTCCTCTTCCTTCTTTTTCTTTCTTTTTAATGTTCAGCTTTTTATCTTGGCTGGTTGGAGCTAATGAGACCCATCTGACCTGGCAGCTTGTGTGAGTCAGCAGAATGAATTTCTACCTCCTGACAAGGTTCAAGAGCAACAGGTCAGCTATAAGGATAGAAATATTTCACCTCTCAGGTGCTCTGGGGATTAATTAGCATTTCAAAACCAAGTTTTGGGACCCTTATGTGCAAAGTGCTAGAGAAGTGACTATATAATTGTTGTGAACCATAATCCCAGATTAGTTAAAGCAACTAGTCAGCAACTAGCAATCAACAGAATTTGTCAATGATGAGGTAATGAGTTAAAGCCAGTGACATTTCTAGGACAGAAAGAATGAATTTTCTAAACAATCAGTATGTGCTGCATAAAGTGAATAATTTGTAATGAATAATGTATGCAGTTAATTTAGCCTCTTTGCCAGCTTACAGAAAGTCCATGAAAATTTACTGACATAGTGCAGGTAAAAAGAAAGACACATCTTTGTCCCATCTGGAATGGGGGCTAGGGAGATGATATGACCATAAAATCTTCTGTCCCTACAGTATGCTCAGACTGTCATGTTCAAATCATGGCAAAATACTTGCCAGTGGGGTTTGTGTGTTGTATAAATCCATGTATCTAGACCATAACAGGTATGGATCTCTGTTAACAGTAGAACTTCTACTTCCTAAACAAAGCCATGTGTGCAAACAGAGTCACTGTCCCATGGTTCTTTCAGGAAACATATTTAAACCATTTCTTGGTTGACTATGCCTGGTTATTTCACAAGTTCTGTCATGATCATCAACTGGGATTGCAAGAGGTGGATAATGACATACTGCATAGCACCACCTTACTTCTTCAACTGCAGAATGGGAATGATGGTTGCTTCTTGGTAATCCTGAGTCAGACCTCACGATGACCTTCATGATGATCTTGTCAGAGCTATAGTAAAGCTTCTGGTTTAAAGTCAGTAGTTAAGAAAACTGTCATCATGTGGAAAAAAGTAGGAGGGACATAAGATTAGATTTCCCCTTATTTTCATTGATTTCCTATAGGTTTCAAACCACTAAACCCACAAAACCCTAGCTACTGGCTCACCAGTACCGTGTTATGAGGAATCCGATACAAGCTTAAATTCTTTCATATGGTTCACACTGTTCACTGCTTGACCAGAAAAGTTACCACACTTGTCAGGGAGCACACAGGGAATTGGCTGAGCAGGCTCCCTACCACTGGTCAGCCACCACTTCCCACCCATGCATCCTCCCACTGCAGCTTCCTGAGGTAGACCAGGATTGCTCTCCACTGATGTTGCGGGAGGAGTGTGTCCGGTAACCTTGTAACTGAAACAAGGGTTGACTGTGTGAAAACAAATACTGCTTTCTTGTTTGTAGGTAGACTAGCTTTGCCACCCAGCATTCAAATACACAGAATGCAAACATTAAACAATAGCATTACTGTTGTACTGGCTCTCACTGACTGTACAGGCTCAGCTTGCAGACCCTGGGATGTTTTGTTTTCAGGCTGAGGACATCTGCCCCTGTGTGCTGGACTCTGATTTCCTTCCAAAGCCCTTTTGTGCTGTCATTTTTGAAAAATATTTATTTAGAGCAAAACGGAAGAGGGGGCATGAGTAAACACCACAAGGCCAGATCCCTTAAATTATTTCAAAGGGGAAATTTGAAGTCATTGCTTTAGGATAAGAAAAAAATCAGCACGGAGGAAAAAAAGGCATTAAAAATATAGACTGCAAAAGGTGGATTTTGAAGGTGACCAGGACAAGAAGATCAGTAAAAAATGAAATGTGTATATTTGTGAATCAAATTAATGTATGAATGTGCAAAGCACACCATCCTGACACAAAGATTAATTTATATCCTTTTCAAAAACTACAGCTAGCTCATCACTTTACCCTGAAGGGCCATGCATTGAGCACTGATTCAGAAGAAGTCCACCCAGTGTGTGGGCTCACCCTGACAAGTACAAATGTAGCTCCCTGTGAATAATTGTCAGCACATGGGAAAGGAACTATTTAAGCATAATTTTAAACAGAAGGCATCATTGCTTCCTCTGTACACCTGGCACAGTTACCCAAAAGGATCTTAGCCACATCGGCTGTGCCTTAGAAAGTACTGTAATGAACTTAGGAGCTCGAAATCAATACCATGCCAGGATGATATAGACTAATGGGAAAGCTGTGGTTTATGTGCAAAGGGAACAAGTTTCAGGGTAGAGGAAAATAATATTAATGCTCACACCTGCTGCAGTTTCCTAAGAGTGTTCATCATGTTGCCTTCCTAAAATTCATGTCTATCTCAGTTCAATAAGCTCCAGTTATCTGCCACTACAAGTTGAAGCCAAATTAGAAGCTGAGGCTCCATGTAAATGTTTTTGAGAAGTTTGCAGGTGGGAGGCATTTTCATTGTTCTATGGTGTGATGTAGATGGGAATTTTCCTTTTCTTTTTTTTGTTTGTTTGTTTGTTTGTTTGTTTTGGTTTTGTTTCGTTTTGTGTTTGGTTTTGTTGTTTTGTTTGTTTGGTTTTTGTTTTTTCTTTGCCTGGCACTCTGGTAATTTCATTAGTTTCTTTCTTAGTAAATTATCCCAAGTGGCAATGTATCAGCCAAAAAGCAAAAATAGCTGTCATCCATAGCACAATAGGGTCAGATTTTTTTCCATTCTGAATGACTCTGCACTGTCACTGTGCAGACTTTTCCTGGTTAAGCATGTAGAAATGCATAATTTATTTGAGTTAATTCTGGAAATCGAGGACAGGTACAGGCACTGAAGATGCAGGATGCAGCTGCATTTTGAGTCTTCAATCTGCAGGTCTCTGCAGTAACTGTACTGGGGCAGGAATCAAAGGGGGAAAGAAAAAGGGGTTTTTTTTTAATTATTTCTTGTATCAGCTTGTTGGGTTAAATTAGAAGAGCCTTAGGGTTGTTAAATTATTTCTGTAGAAAAGCCCATTGTTCTCAGATGATGGTTCAATAAAATGTATATAAAATGGCCATTATGACTTTAAGCAGTGAGTTATACTGTCAGTGGACAGCATTTGTCAGTATTAAAAAGTCACCAGCCTCTCAGCTTCCTTTACTTGGACTCTGCCATGGGCAAGAGAGGGAGGTGCTGGGCTGGGTATCAGGATGACAGAGAAGCACAGCTGGGTGCTGCTTTTTTGGCAGAAATCCTACTGAGCACCCACCAAGGCCACAAGCAGGCTGTTCATGAGCATGATCCCTATTTTTCTGTGGCTGTTGTTCCCCTCCATCAGGAAGTTTTCCTTCCTGCAGTCACTGAGGTGTGAAGCTGGTGCAGGTTCTTCCCCATGGGTTCAGGATGCAGTCAAACACACACCTCTTTTGGGAGAGGCGGTGTTTGCACGGTTGCACTCAGCCATTACCTTGATGTCCCAACATATGAACCATGTAACTTTTCATACTCCTCATACCATGGTGGTTCTCAGAAAGAGAGGGAGAGAAAGTAGAAAAGAGCCCATCCCAGCATTTTTCTAGTTTTTTCCACCTGTGTGTAGCCAGCAAGATCAGCTGAGGGGAAGGACATCCAACTCAGGTGTCTCACCTTCCAGACAGGTTGCAGTTCTTATTTCACCCATTCTCCATGTTTTCAGAAAGACTGTACAAATGCTTTCCTGACTGATTGCAAGAAACTCTGTGCTGTCATCAAATACCAGCTCTCTTCTCCACTGAGGGACTTGTCAAAGTGCCTTCATTTTCCTTATTTGTGCACTTTGAGTTTTCCAGACATGCTTCATCTGGTAACTAGGAAAGTGCTGCGCTTTTTTTGCCATTTTTTTTTTCTTTTTCTTGTTAGCAATCAGCAGCACTTACTGTGCTCTGGTTAATCTTCCCTTTCATATACCTGCATGCCCAGAAAGTTCTGTGCTATTATCTAGAACTTGTTCTCCACTCTTGTTAGTGAGGAAAATACCTGTAGCCAGAGGTATTACTGAGGAATCAAAAACCCAGAACTACATGCTGTCCAGTTGCACTGGCAATCAATTGCTTATTAAATAATTGTATGTGGCACTGATGTGAAGATCTTTGATGTCCTATCTTGTTCTTGACTCTGATGCCAGCTGAGAGTGGTAATCAGCGAAGGTTCACAGTACTGTCAAGACTCCTTTCTAGGAAGAAGTCTTGGCTTCACAGACAGCATAGAAGGCCACAGATATTCTGTTGTCACTATTTGTATTATTTTCTCTTCAGAACTGAGAAAGGTAGGGTTATCTTACCCTCAGCCTTACAGTCAACCTTCTTAAAAGAAAAACTTGCCACTGATTTTAGCAGGGTTTAAGTCTCCTTGGAGAGTTGAGGCTCTCCTTCTCATGACTTCCTGTGCAACTATGAGCACTTCCTCAGTGATAACGATAACACTGGGAAGAGAAAAAGTCCCAGATTATTCTAACATATAATACATCTTCTAAGCATCCCAGAACACATTTTCTCAGTCCTCCTCATACTTATCTTCCACTGTGGTCCAGCAAACCCTGAAATACTTCAGACACATTGCACATTTGTTTGGAACATTCACTAGCTTTACATTGACTAAACACCATTTATCAGCTAGGTTGACTCAGATGACATTCAGTGTAAACCCACAGCAGTGCTGATTCATAGTAAAATATCTTAAAATGTCTTATGTCACTCAAAAGCTTGCTTTCTTTAGATGTGAGGTTATACAGGAAGGGGAGCATGCTGCACCTATCTTCATCTCTGAAACTCAGAGGCATTTTCTGTGTCCAGACCTTTTCCCATGTTCTCAGGCTTTAGTACACCACATCGAGGGTTCTCCATTATTACTCAGATTTTCATGGCTACATTTTGTAGCTTGTGCAAAGCATTTGACACTGTCCTGCGTGACATCCTGGTCTCTAAATTGGAAAGACATGGGTTTGATGGATGGACCACTCAGTGAATAAGGAATTCGCTGGACTGTCACACTCAAAGAGTTGCAGTCAGTAGCTCCATGTGCAAGTGGAGACCAGTGAATGGGTGGTGTTCCTCAAAAAACAGTACTGGGACCGGTGCTGTTTAACATCTTTGCTAGTGACATGGACAGTGGAATTGACTACACCCTCATCAAGCTTGACAACAATACCAAGCTGTGTGGTGTGGTCAACACACTGGAGGGAAAGGTCTTTGACAGACTCAAGAGGTGGGTCCATTCCAACTTCATGAAGTTCAACAAGGCCAAGTGCAAGGTCCTGCACCTGGGTCAGGGCAATCCAAAGCTCAAATACAGGCTGGGCAACAAGTAAATTTGGAGCAGTCCTGAGGAGAAAAAATTGGGGATGCAGGTTGATGAAAAACCCAACATAAGCCAACATTGCCTGAATGCAGCCCAGAAAGTCAACTGTACCCTGGGCTGCACCAAAAGAAGCATGCCCATCAGCTTGAGGGAGGTGATTCTGCTCCTCTACTCTGTACTTGTGAGACCTCACCTGGAGTACTGCATCCAGTCCTGGAGTCCCCAACACAGGAGGACATAGATCTGTTGGAGCAAGTCCAGAGAAGGGCCACAAAGATGATCAGAGGGCTGGAACACCTCTCCTATGAGGACAAGCTGAGAGAGTTGCACCCAGCCATAACCTTGATGTCTCAACATATGAATCATGTAACTTTTCATACTCCTTGCACCATGGTGGTTCTCAGAAAGAGAGGGAGAGAAAGCAGAAAAGACCCTATCCCAGTATTTTTCTACTGTTTTCCACCAGTGTGTGCCAGCAAGAAAGGCTGAGAGCCTGGAAAAGAAAAGACTCTGGGGAGAACTTGTGGCCTCCCAGTATCTGAAAGGAGTCTACCAGAAAGCTGGGGAGGGACTTTTGATAAGGACTTATAATGATAGCATAAGGGGTAATGGATTGGTTTCAAAGTGGAAGAGGGTAGATTTAGATTAGAAATTAGGAAGAAGATTTTCACTATGAGAATAGTGAGACACTGGAACAGGTTTCCCTGGGAAGTTGTGGATGCTCTGTCAGTGGATGTGTTCAAGATGAGGTTTGATGGTCTAGTGGGAGGTGTCCCTGCTCATGGCAGGGCGGTTGGAACTAGATGATCTTTAAGGTCCTTCCAACCCAAACCATTCTATGATTCTATTTTTCCAAATTCTGTATCACCTTGGAAAATGGGAGGAGAGCTCTTCTATTGTGCATTGATTAGTGGGGTGATAGTGCAGTGATTAGCAGAGGATGCTTACATGTGCAGTCTCTATCTCTGGAGGCATAGTCTAAATCACAGAGACATGTCTGTAGCAGAGTTTATATTTTTCTGCTGAGTGGAAGGGAGTCTTTTCCTCAGAAATAGGCTGTTTCTTAACAGACCACAGAGACACACTCTCTCAGTAAGTTACAAGTTGTTAGGAATTCAGAGAGGTACTGAGCCCTCCGCTCATTTTTTCTTCACGGAGCATTTTAGATGATCAGAACTGTCAAAATGATGTTGTGGAACCCACAGACAATGCAAAGTGAGGTTGTGGGCCTTCTTTACTATAATATCATTGAACAGAAAGATCAATTTCTGTTTTGGCAGCCAGTTTAGCTCTCAGTGAAGCCAGTGGAATAGTGTCATTGCTTTCAGCTTGTATTGGATCAGGTGAACTATTTACATCTCATTATGCAGTTCATTTAAGCAACATGCCTGGAGTAGCTTTTTGTGGTTCTTTCACTTACTTTACACTACCGATAGAGGTTAGGACATCAAAAATCTTCATTTTGATTTCCTGTTAAATTGTCTGGCTATTCCCAGAATACTGATCAGAAAGGGAGGGCAATATGTTTCTTCCAGAGCTATGGGGAGCTTAACCATAAGGAATCGTCTATTCTGTATTGTACTCATTGCCAATGGTTTTTTTAGCTGACTTGAGATAGAACCATATTTTCTTCTCAAATTAATGACTGAAAATGTCTATGACCTAGATCCTTGTCCTAAATCAAAATGTCAGAGATGCTTTACCTGTTATGTTTCTTCACACTGTTCCATTTACTCCCCATCACCTTAACCCAGAGTGATGGTTAATTGACAAAGTAGGATCATCTACTCCTGAAGTTTGGGTACTCTGTTAATGCAGCCCTGAGCTTCAACGTTTCTACAGAGAATGACATAAATCAGAGGTCTTGAGAGAGGCAGAAGACATGAGGCAGACAGGTTGCAGCTTTCAATAAGGCTAAGATGTATGAAGACAAAGTAAAAAGGTCAGAATTGTTTCTCTTAGAGAGAAAAAAAGGATAATATGCAACTGATATATATAAAATCATGTTATATAATGAACTTCAATAAAGACTACTTGATTGCTAACAGGGGACCAAAAGCTAGCAAAGTATTCTTTTCAAAGAAGAATGCTTTATATAATGTATCATTATCTCAGAGAATTCATTGCCAGATAATACCAGACTTCTATGACTCATGATAGCACTATCTAGCTACAGTAGATAGACTTTAATTGCAAACAGCAGAAGTAATGTACCTTCACCTCTTGTTGGTTTGGAGATGAAGGGAAGAACAAGACAAAGGAAAGTGAAACACACTCTGGGTGACAAGACATTATCCTCTTCTTCCTAAACTGAAAAGGAGGAACTGACTGTTCTTCCACCTTGAAGCTAAGACTTAACATCTTAGACTACAGAGATAAACAGATTCAGGGGATATTTCAAACCACAGTCTTCAAGCCTGAAGAGCCAGTTTTGACAGTGCTCATAGAGGGGACCATAAGGAGAAGTTCAGAGTAGGGCGGTCTGTCAGTGTGTAGTGTATTTTAGCAAATACTTACACAGCGAGACAAAATGGACTTGACAATGACTGCACTTGGAAGAAAAACCTAAATCCTTGCCTGTACAGATTAAATAACCGTGTGAAAATGTAGATTACCTGGGCCGTTGCTCACCAATAAGTCTAATACAGAGCCCTATGCTGGCAGTTAGCGGTAATGTGTTTGTGTTTGCAGGGTATAGGCTTAACTTTCAAAGAAGCTATCTTGAACATTAGGTGGACATTGGACCCAGGAAGTCTCTTAAAAAACATGTGGTAACTTCTATTTCACAATACTATCCCCCTCAGCTCATGGTTGGAAATGGTAGATCTGCATAGAACTCCTATAATCAGTGGGCGACAGGGATGCTGCTTGCATTGGCTGTGAAAGATAACACTAATGTCTCACTGTACCAAAATGATACTCATGATTAGTGCTTTCCAGAGTAATTGTCAACATCTATGGACTCACAAGTAGCTCAGTTACTTTCACCCCTGGTCTTTAATTCAAAAGGATCACGAGTTGTTTAAGAGCTGTTAGGACTATTATAGCCAAATCTGGTTTTATTCACCAGGGAAAGTTCTCAAGAGAAAATTAAATGACACTTCCTACTTTTTGACAGTAACTGTGATTTCCATATTAAAAGAAACCTAAGCACTGACACTATCAGTAGTCCAAGGCTGGAAACCAACACAAAACCAGAGAAGTACCTGGAATGCTATGGACATTTCAGTCTGCAGGGTTTCTGAAGGATTGTCTTCAAAATGAAAAGCAATGTCCAGAGTTGGGGATGGTTGAACTGCCCAAGATGGTCAGGGAAATCCTCTTAAGTGTCTGATGATTTCTTGGCCCCAATCCACTCCCAGCACCTTCTGCTCCCTCCTTCAAGTTGCACAAGGTCCCTAAGTTCAGAGTCAGGTGAACCACTGGGGCAGCAGGGAGGACAAAACCCAGGCTGCACACAGGTACTTCCCTGGCAGCTGGAGCAAATCCATACACTTGACTCAGACACAATGTGAGCACGGATGGTAAAACCCAAATGATGCCAGCTCTAGCTTTTCAGAGCTCATAAGTGGCAAATACCCCTGCCCTGATGCTTGGCCTTCTGCCTCCAGCACATGGCTCTGCAAGTGGCGTGAAGCCCTTGGTGGGGCACTGTGCAGAATTAGGCAATAACAGATCTTCTCTCATATAATTTTCTTTCCCCCATACAATGGAGACAGAAAGAAACTTTGCCTCTGGTAATAATTTTTATCATTTTTATTATATTTATATTTATATTATTGTAT
>JAAGNO010018115.1:0-27547 GCA_033439905.1 Ceryle rudis
CGACAACGGGGGCAAGTGAGGGAAGAAGCAGTCGCCGTGGCGGAAGCCACGGTGGGGACGTGAGGGGAAGGGAAGGGAAGGGAAGGGAAGGGAGCCCAGGACTAGAGGAGAAGCCAGAGTGGCAGCCTGGGGCACAGGTACTTTACTGGCACTTTGAGGACGCCCAGGGTTGGACCAGTGAGAAAGGTGCTGCTCTTGGTAGGAACAAGGGTGGGGATGCAGGAAAGCTTGTCCAGCATAATAAGTGCACTCTGATAGAACCTAAGCAGCCCAACTGGTCTCCTTATATCCCAACCAAGGCCACTCTGCCTACCCAGAAACACCCACAGTCAAGCAGTTAGCTCCCTGTGAATCAACATCCCTGTACAGTGACACTCCCCCCTGCTCTCTTGATGGCTGTGGCTGCACTGGCCCTGTTCCAGACAGGTTCATTGCCTGAAACGGCTCCTGAGACACCAACAAGGGGAGATTTTGTCAGAGAAAACATGAGACAGGTTGGCATAACCTCCCCCTTTATGATAGGTGTCACAACTCAAACCCCTTAGATGTGGCAGATCAAAGCTCTCTCCTTGTCCCCCAGACTCTCCTCTTAGATATTCACCGCCACATCTCCTGGAAAGGCACGTGTGCATCTGCTGGTGCATTGAGGTGGCCAGTGCTTAGACACATGATTTCCAGTGAGATCTGCAGAGAAACTGCTTTTCCCCACCTTCCCACTACAGCCAGGGACAAGGCTTTCCTGGACAGGTACTGTACCCTCTCCCAGCCAGCCCAGAGTAAACACTCTGCCAGTGAACAGGGAATCCATCCCAATGCCCAGATTTGATCTATGCCTGCCTCCTGTCTCCCCTGGGGAGAGTATCGTGGCACTAGACCTTCAGCGACAGGCATGCACTGCTGCCATTCTGAGGAAGCTCACATTCAATGCTAATGCCATGAAACTATTATGTTATTTAATAGAGAGAAATAAATGCTCCCAGTCCAGCAGCGTAAGCCCTTGCAGGCAGCGGGCAGCTGCCTCCTGCCTGAGGCTGTGCTCCTGCCCAGACCCAAGGGATGGGGCACTGCTGGCTGAGGGAGAGCTGCTCAGAAGGTGCCCTTAAAATATAAAGGGGAAGGGGAGCAAAACAGGGCTCTTGAATTCCCAGTGCTTTGAAATAAAAGTTTCTTTGCAGGTAGGGTGTTGAGAAGATAATGAGCTTGCAGATTTCCTTCCACCAATAGAGAAGTTTATGTGTTGGAGTGAAAATATCAAGGAGTAAGGGAGGTGGAGGGTCAGCAGACCCCTTCCTTCTTCTGAGGTAATAAATCCTTAACCACCAGCCCAAATTTAAGACCAAGAGCTCTGCAATAGCACACGGAAACAACTGACAATTAACATAGCAGTCTTCCAAGCGACAGAGATACACAACCACTAGTAACCCCCAGATCAATGAGAAAAATGCTTTGTGTTAGCAGAGAGAAAACACAGAGCAAGTTCTGGGTTTTGATGTTTATCATTTTTCTTAGCAATAATTTTCAGGGAGATGATGCATGTTTGGGTTTTTTTATTATTTCTGGTTTGTTTTTTTAAAGCTCCTGGTACTTTTCACACATCTGCCGTTACCAAGAAGCAAAAGGTATCCATCAAGAATGTTACAAAAAACAGTACTGGCAGAAAATACACCAGATAATTGCCAGTCAACAATATCTAATGTTATTTCTGCTTCTCTTCTTTTTTAATTCTTCTATTTCTCTCCCCCTGACTCCAGCCAACAGCTTCCAGTGATGTACAGAAGATGATGCATTTGTTACATTAAAGTACATCTTATTCCATGTCACTTTGGATGTTGCACACACAATTCAAATGCAATAATAACCATAAACAGAACAAGAAAAGATAATTTATGAAAACTAAATCCAAGCCCCAACGCTTGCTTTGCAAAACAAAAATTTACCAAACCCAAGAAGCCCCTGAACAGTGAGAAGGTTTTAGGAAAAGTTACATATATACAAGTCTCAGACAGTTACCTCTCCAGGGAGGAGATTTTGTAACCCTTCCTCTTTCCCACCACCCTTCCCCATCATACCAGTACAAACTAACCATGGCTAAATTCGAAATTCCTGGGATTATTCATGCTCTTTCTATCATTTATAGTCATGTATAAATTGCTGATGAATACGCGTGAGAAACACATTCCCTTCTGCAATTGCTCACAGACGTGAACTGCTGGACACACAGTCATTCTATTTCCATCAGCCCCTCTGCCCACAACACACACCAAAATCAATTACCACTACTTGTTGGGTACACAGAGGCACTCTCACATACATGGGCATCGCACATGGACGTACACATACAGCTGGACATGCACAGAGGAATAACTTTCCCCTCTGGAAAGACAGAATTATTAACACTACAGACATGTCTACCCTCAGCCTTTACTTCTGCAAGAGAGGAAACAGGTACAAAACAAAACAGGAATGATGCAGGTACACGGGCGGGTACAAGTTTTCTATTAAAAGAACAGCAAAAACAAGTGACACAAGACAGACATAAGGTTAGACAGGTGTGCATGCATCTCACCTACCTTTGCATGGAAAAGAAATCTCCAAGGGAGAAGTGTCCAAGTCAGAGAAGCAAAATAAAATAATAATGAAGACGCTTTGAAAAAATTCCCCCAACAAGAAAAAAAAAGCCCCCCCCACCTCCCCCCCTTGCACACAGGCACACTCACACACAGACACACACACCTCAGTGCCCGGGGGTGGGGGTGGGGAAATAGAAAAAAGATCAGAATCAGCTGAGTGACAGGGAGCAAAGAACCTGCAGAAGAGAAGCAGGGAGTTGTGTTAGATCCGTGGCTGCAAGGACTGAGCGTGTGCAGAAAGGAGACGGTTTAAAAGGAGAATACATGGTAAGAAATTGTAGCTTCGCAGGCTGGAGTCTGAAGCTCTAGAGTCAGAGCAAAGAAAAGAGGAAAAAAAAAAGGACCTCTTCCTTCACGGGAGGCTTTAGAGGGCTTTGTCTGTGTGTCTGTGCGTGTTTTTCCAGGCGGGTGGTGTTAAAAAGTGACAGAAGCTTCCTTCCAGAAAGACCAGAGGGTCAAAATAATCATGGGGCACTGGAAGGTGATGGAGGTGTGGGTGGGGGCAAGTTTAGCTATTCCATGGTGGGAAAGCAAGGAGGAAGGGCTGGTGTGTGGTTTCTCTCTCTCTCTCTGTCTTATGATATGTTCACCAATGGCTTATGGAGCAAACTGCACCGAGAGAGAGAGAGAGAGAGAGAGAGAGAGAGAATAACTGTACAGGCAGAGAGGGAGAATGAAACGCCGTCCTTACAGTGACACCAAATGTCTTTAGGGGAAACCTACAATTAGAGGCATAAAGCAGGAATTCTAGCAACACCAGAGGAAAGGAAGAAATCATGCACACCATCGCACACCCACAGCCACGGTGAGCTCTCAGGACAGACGATTTTTCCCTGCCTTCAGCCCACTCATCCTTCCTTTTCTGATGGTCATTGGCTTCAGCATGCTTGCCTTGGCATGAGGCCTGAACTTATGAGTGTGTGTCACTCCACAGGTTATGGACCAAGCAGCTTAGGGATTCTTCCCTTGGAAATAATTAAAAAAACAGCCTAACAACCCACCCTTAAAAGTCCCTTCCTCTAAATCTGTCCCTCCTCTCCTCCCATCCTACTCCCTAATCTGTTACAGGAACTTACGGCATGGGAACAACTCACTGCAAATCGGTTTCCTACTGCATTCCATAAAGACAGGGGGAACCAAGAGGAATGGATAACATGCAGGTATACCACCGTCCAGAGACTAGAACAGAGTATGGATGCCCTGAGCCCTCGCCAACAGAGGGCCAGCCGAGCTACCTCCACCACCAGTCCCATCCCATGGCTGAGTACCCTGGCCCTACACTGGTACAGACCCCTCATCCTTGGAGAATCAACCTTCAGTTTTCCTGCTGAAGATCCCTATCAGCATCAGCTCTGGGAAAGAGACACTACCTGAAGCCAGCACAGTCCTCAAGACTTTCCATGGGGTTTGCTGGTTCAGACCAATAAAACCCCAGGTCTTATAAGAGAGAGAGATATTTTTGCTTCTGCCATGAGCACATATTGTAAATAAGCAGCTAAAACGTGACCAGGACACGATCGGGGTGTTTTACAACATGTGCTGCAGCCCAGAAGCTCCTCCACTTCCACGCAGAGTTACACAAAACCTTCTTCAGCCCTTTCCCACAAAGAAGCTATCTGCAGCAGCTGTCACTGACTTTGCATGTATGGCTAGAATAGCTGGGTCGGGGTAATTAGCACATCCGACCTAAGAATGGCTGGGAAACCAAGCACTTTAATGGTACTGTGAAACAGGCCCTCAAACTCTAACTCTCCACAGGAAGGCAACGCAGTAAGCCCACCTTCCAGTAAAGCCAGAGCATGTCTGGTTTTACTTCAAGGTAGTTCACATGCATTCACTATCTAGGGTGAAGAACACCCAGTACATATCCTTTCCTCTGCCATGCATCTCTGCACAGCTTGGCTTTGCTGTGCCAGGGGCATCAGGCAGAAGCCAAGGATCCCCTAGCCATTTCCATCACAGAAGCCAAGCTCTCTGGAGCCTTAGCAAGGTGGTTGGCACTGCCACCGTCTCTCATGAAGCCCTTAGAAGTCTTTGGAGCAAAGATTATGGCTACTGTCTGCTTTTAGCATAACACTTTTGTGTTTTATAATGTGTCTAATCCTGAAATTAAAACTCAACCCTCAGAGGATCCTCAGGGTGCACCAGGAGTGCTAAAAAAAAAAGGGAGCAGAGTTATAAATGACAGGAATGTTATGAGCATCGAAAGTTACTTGATTAATAACCTCTGTGAAAAACAGCCCTTCCTTGGGCAAGTCCAGCCTTTCTTTTTTCATTGCTTCTGACCAGGGCTGCAGCTGCATGGTGAACCCATGCATCTTCCACAAACCAGAAGGAGATATTATTCAAGGATAATAAATATTTGTCATGCCTAGGCCTCTCCCCATCAGTGGTCTGAGCCTGTTTGTATTTATGCCATTCAGGACACTGTCTCCAGCCACCTTCAGTACCAAAGATGGTTGTGGTTACCCTGAGTCCACTGTCCTGTAAAAGCTGGAGTGCTCCCATGTAGGAGCAAGGAGACAACAAGAGCCCATCCACATCAGGAAGCCCCTTGAAGTGCAGGATGGACATGATTTTGTGACACACTGACCTCAACTTCTTGGTGTGATGGGGATGTGGCACAAGGCATATCCCCAGACTCATAGCAGAGTTTGGGGTGATGACAGAGCTATGTAATCAGCCCAGAAGTCATCAGAGGTGGATGCCCAGACAGGTATCTAGACAATTGCTCTGAATCTTCAGGGTCCCAAGCTGCTGGCAACCCACTGAGACAGCTCCGGCCTCAATCAACTCTCAGCAGCCCCCTAAGAGATGTTACTCCTCCCTAAGCACACCACAAGCACCACACAGAGCAAACATGCAATCAGCCATAGGCACACTCCCATATACACACACCTACGTATGCCTTCCCCATTCCTGCATACACCGGAGGGGCTGGCTGACCTTCTAGCCCCCTCATGCTACCAAGTCTACACTGAGCTGCTGAAATTAATCCCCTTGGCTTCCTCCTCCTCAGCTTCAAGACACTTGCCACTCCCTCTCCTCATAAAAAAACCATGTTATTCCTTCCTGAGAAGAAGGGCTTCAATTCTGTCCCCAAAATGATGAATCTGAGCATTATATGATTTCAGATGCCTGCAATTCACCAACAAGCCCCTTCAGGGGGAATGGGGAAAAAATGCAATTGAATTTATTCATGCATGAATATCAAATGAGAAAAAGAGAATGAGGAGGAGGGCAGGAGAGAAAGGGAGAGGGTGAGACAGGAGGGAGAAACAGGGCAGCAGGGAGAGGTGGAAGAAATTAAATGGTAAAGGAAGATGACAGGCACACAGAGAGGGGCACAGGAGGACACATGCACATAAATAATAATCTGACCCAGGATAATCTGTGGGTCATCACTGCTGTCCACATCCCAGGATCATGTCTGTTTGCCTTCCAGCATACCCACAGCATGGGCATAAAGAGACATTTGAACTCGCACTCAGACAAACCCTCCAAACTGATAAAAACATGCAACAGTCTTAGAAGGAGGGGAGAGGGAAATGGGCCAAGTGGGGAAATGTAGTCATACCATTCATCACAGATTGGGAGCTGGAGAAAAGGGCAAGCTCAGGGCAGCTCATGCTCCAGAGCAGAGCCCCCTTGTCCCCACACACCTCCCCAGACCACACATAATAAGGAGGATTTCCATGAGTTTTCTGGTATGTAAACCACAGGCGTCCCCCACAATTGCAATCCCAGTATTATCACCAAGCTTGGGCTGGGAAGCTGCTGCCCTCCCTGAGCAGACCCTCCTCTCCACCAACCCCAAGGGAAAGGTCTGAAAATGAACAGCTCCTCATCTTGCAGCTCACAGTAGTCACAGGGCTCCATCTTCAGCCCCCAAGGTTTTGTCACCTGCCCTGACTGATGTGTGTGAGCTTGCTTGTGAGCAGCCTGGAGGTGGGTCACACCAGAGTTGTGCATGGCACAACTTGGTCCTACAGAAGCATCCAGAGCATACTCAAGGGTCCCTCCCTGTCCCCTCTGTGATTTTTGAGAGGAACAGGAAAGTCCACATCATCCCTATCACCACCTGAGCCAGCAGCACTGGCTGGGGGGTTAGTGGGGAAAGTGGGTGATTCACTGCAACTGCTGCAGAGAGGAGATTGGGAGAGAGGGTACAAGCAGAGAAGGGGAAGCCATATCAAAGCAGAGAGGCTGCAGGGATAGTTCTGGGAGATGCAGCTTTCTCATCTGCAGGTTTGCAGGTGTCTGTGGCCTAAGCCCACCAAGCAGCAGCCTACACTGGATTTAAAGGCATTCTCTCTAGCCAAGTCTCACAAGCATCATCCTGCCTCCTGCCAGGCTGACCCACCCCCGGTCCCTCTTTCCAGGTGTGATGGCAGATCCTACACTCCTGCACAGCACACAGGAGCAAGACACTGACTGTCACTGCAAATCCTGTTGCTGTTGCCCCCAGAAACACCATGCAGCCCAGCCTGCCCTCCGGCTCATCTGCACAGTGCACAAATCCCTCAGAGCTGGGTCTACTGTGTGCCCACATCAGCCACATCCACATGTCAGCTGAGCTCATCACTAGGCGAGCGGCAAGGAAGAGGAGCAGCCAGACACAAGGCAGGCTTTTTCAGAGTGCTCCCAGGTAGGGCATCAGGTCCAGCATCTGTTGCCACTGTAGGTTCATGTTTGCTGCTTCCAGGAGACAGTGCTCAGCTTTTCCCACACCCTTCAAAATAGAAAGAGAAAAATAAAATCAGAGGCAGAGAGAGAGCGTGTAAGCTCTGACGTGAACCTAACTTTAGATCCAAGGGCTGATGACTCACTCCACTGGGGGAGAAGTGGCTGAGCTGGCTGTAGGTTTCTGTTTATATACCTCACTGAGCTAAATATATAGACTGAGAAGTTCTTCTGTTAGAGCCCAACAACTTCAATCTGCATTTTATCCCTCTCAATCTTAATGTTCCCTTCCCTTCTAAATCTCTCTCTCTTTTCCCCCAGCACTGCTTTCCTAATCCCCTTTACACTTGCTTTGTTGTAGGAAATTGAAAAAATACATGTCTCCCCACCTTCCACTCTCCCTGGTGTTTATGGTCAGACTGACAGGGGATTTCTGAGAAAGGATGCAGTGTTGTGGCTCTTAGGCAATGCTCCTCAGAGGGATCTGAAGATGCATTTCAGACCTGGCCCAGCACTCCTAGTCGCAGTGATGGCAATCAGATGCTCTGCCACCTCCTGATCCCAGTGGTCACACAGCTCTTGGGATGCATGGTGGGTCCCTCCAGGGGTGCCTTGTTCTGCTGCTCCAGTGTGGAGCTCCACTCCAGTGCCCACCCATGTATCCCTGGGCTGGCAGGATACATCCCTGCCTTCTCCAACCCACCACCCTGGGGCATGATGCCACTCTGCCAACACACCTCAGGCCTCAGCTGTGGCATTTGGGCATCAGGGAGCTCCTAAGAAGGGACCACCAGCTATTCTCCACTTCTGTGACCAGAAAAAAGGACTTGGCAAAAGGCATCTGGATGAGACTCCAAAATTCTTTTCACCTGTGATCTGACAGAGCAGGGTACTCACATGGCTGACACTCCACAGCACCCTCCCTCACACCTGCACCTGTACCTTGCACATTTATGGCATGATAGTGCCACGGTCACTCTTCCCTTCGACAACCATCACGTTCCAGATGTGGGCTGCAACCTGCCCATCAGCTGCACAGGGTCCACCAGAGGGGGATCACAGACATCCCCTCCTCCTCTCTGCTGGGTGCTGCCATCCCTCACCACTACCTGATAAACACAGCATCGCCTTACACATTGGAAAAGAAGTGTAACAAGAGGTGTAACACAGGAGAAGGGCTGAGTCAGGGAGTGCAGCAGCACATGATGCTTCAGGGAAGCAATATCCACATGTACAAACCTGCCAGGACCTGTCTTTTACAAGGCCAGAGCGGTGTAGCTGAACTGAAACAGATGGTTGAGCACACAAAGACCATTTCTGGTTGTACCAAATGCCACAGTGGGTCTGTAACATCTGCAAGCTGTGATATTCCCTCACCTCCCCTTATCCAGAACAGGTCGAGCGAGACAAGTGGAAAACAGAAAAGCCTGGAAAGAGGTGAGAGAGAAAATAAAAATTAATCCTCCAGCAGAGGAGAGAAACAAAGAGAGTACAAGAGTAAAAGGAATCTTTGTCCCCAAAGGGCAGGTCCAATATATGGTGGCAGACTGGTTTCCAGATGGGAAACAAAGACTATCTAGAAAAAGGTGGTTTGTTATGAAAAACAACAGTGGAGAGGAAAAGTGTAATGAGCAAGGTGTGCATCTGATGGAGACGTCTCCAAGGAATGGAATTCAATTTAGCCCAGCAGCTCAGTCTAGGAAAGGAAGATCACTGTTGCAGTTCACTGAACAGCTGCTGAGAAGAGAAATCTTGTCTTCGAAAGCCCTAGATGAATCTAGATGTAGGTCTGTGTAGTAGATCTGTGGGATCCAACAGTGAACCTGGATCTGAGCTTCCCCAAGGTGTCCCTTGGGTTCAGACACAGACTGAGGTGCTCCACTCTATAAGAGTCTCATACAGTACCTATTTGTCCTCTTGCTCAAAACCTTCTCATCTCTGCTCAAAGTAACAGAGATCTGGCTTCCCAGATGCACAAAGCCCAAGCTATCCTGACCTGTTTCACCCACTGATCATTCAAAGGACAACATGGAAAGCCTGCATACAGTAGGCTCATCATCTTCCATGCAAGAGGGACCAGCGCTTTATTTGGAGAGAACGCAAGCAAGTTAACCTCACGTGTGTAAGCCTTTGCAAAATGCCTGCTGCAGGAGGACAGGCACTGTCTAGGCTGAGGTCAACATCCCTCAAGGGATCCATTACCCTCTCAGCACAGCTGTGCTCTCTGGCTCTGTCGGGTCACCCCTGCCTGCCCTCACACAGCCAGAGGGAGACCAGAGCAGACGAAGAGCAGCAAAACGTATCTTCCAATCAGTAGTTACTCCAGGGAGCAGAGAAGGCAGCAGCAAGGGCTAAAGAGCACCCCAGGCTGGACAGGGCTCTCCTCTCAGGCATATTCACTTCTTAACAAAGAGAAGAGAGCAAACCTGCATCTCAAATAACAGATAGTCCTTCTCATCACCCATCCATCACTTCGGCCTTAGATCTTTGAGGCTTTGTGCCATCTTCTGCACAGACGTTTTTTCCCAGCTGGTCCTGACCTATAGTCTTGCCTGGCTTTAGACCCAGAGGAGCCTCTGAGGAAACCAAACAAACATCTGCAGTCTGGTGAGTGGCAGACAGCAGCAATGGGCTGAAAAGCAAAAGGACAGCTGGGTCTAGTAATAAAAATGGGAAGGGTCTGAAACAAACAAAATCAAAATAACAACAAAGGCAATCTTGTGGTGCCACCTCGTGATGGGTTTGCACAACATAGCTTGGGCCAAGAAGTCCTGGGTCCAAGAGCGGCTGTCTTCAAGGGATTGAGAGCAGAATTGGAAAAGGACTGGGATGGGAGTCCACATACAGTAAGATTAACAATAAGGTGAGACCCATTGACATCTGCTACAGCTCAGGAAAGACACAACTTTGACCAAGACACTTCTTTTGCTGAGAGTACCTCAAGCCTGGGGAAGGCAGTAGATAACTCCCAGTGCAGATGATAGAGGACGCCTAAAATGCTGATGGATCCAAATCTTTCCCATCATACCATGCTCTCTGGCAGAGAAACTTGTGGATTAAAAGCACCAAAGAATATAGGAATGAAAAAGAGAATGTGCTTTTTATTGTGGTATTCACCACTACAGTAGAGGGGTGGCTGAGATGATGCCTTTTCCTGAATTAAAAGCATAAACTGTCACAGTGTGAAAAGTTTGAGATTCACCTGCCCTCTAACTGAAAACTGATTTCATCCAATGATCCTTATTCTGGGCTCCAGAGCAAGATGAAACAAGATCAAATCCCCTGGATATAAACTGAGAGGAACCTTTTCTATTGGGGTGATTTTCTGCCAAGTGTTATCTCTTTTCAACACTATCTGAAGCACAGTGCATACCAATTTCCCCCACATCAGGGGGAATGTGCCTTCCCATGTACTTGATGCTACCACTGAGGAATTTTCTAGGTCTAGAGGCAGCTGATGTATTTTCTCTTCTGTTCTTGAGGTACAAAACAAGACATCTCCTCCGGCATTTTTCAGTTGTAGAGATGTTATATAAGCACTTCATGAAGGGAACAGATCTAATTAGCTCTCAGAGAAGAGGAAACTGAGGCCCAGAGAAAGACGATGATCCATCCAAGATCATCCCACAGTGCAGGTGCAAAGCCAGGTCTGCCCAACCCCAGCTCAACATCCACACAGTGGCTCATCCTGTACCAGCACCCAGCTGGGAGATCCCCTGGATACAAAATTTCATCAAATAGATATCAAATCTGACACATCAAGGTGTCCACTTCCATGGGGAGAGTGAGGAAGGTGTTTCTCACCAAACCTCCCACTGCACAGCTGTACTTTTCACTAGGATGGACAGTTTATTTTTCTACAGAGTTGGAGTACAGGCAGAAAGAAAGATCTTGGATTAGATCAACTGATCCAATGTGGCATCCCTTGTGCTTCTAACTCGTCCCAAGTCCCACAGTCCTCTTGGGTATATTTTCCAAATAAGAAAGAAAATAGAAGAGACAGAAAGATATAAATATTGGAGACTAAATTTGAGCTACAGTAGCGCCTGAGGGAGAATTAAAGAAAAAAGAAACAGGAAAGAAGAATCAGAGAACAGTTTATCAGATGCAAGGTTAGGAGGGGACAAGGGTTATAGTTATTAATAAGCCAGTTTGCTGTTCTGCTCTCAGGCTACAGACCAGTCTCCTGCTCCCCTCCCCCAGCTCCTCCATTGCTCCCATCCTGCCTCCCGCTCTCCCTGTCACTCAGTCTTTCTGCTCCATCACTTCGTGTCAGGCTGGGAATTTGATGCAAGGTGCCTGCCTCTTCCCACGGCTTCACACCACTAACCCAGGCCTCAGCAGGGGTACACCCGCTCCCACAGTGCACCCAACCCCCTGCCAGACCCCCAGCTGGAGGGTGGGAAAGGTGTGCTTGGAGCACACCAAACCTGCAGGGGAAGAGTTCTCCATTTGCTGATGACGGATAAAAGTCTGTCTGAGCACTCAGGGTCACACAGTACAGCCTGAGCTGAGAAGGGTGCATGGAGCCACCACACTCAGCCAAAACAGTTTGTCCTGCTTCTACAGCTACAAACCATCTGTGGCACCTAGATAGTATCCACACAGCACTGCAGTGTGCCTTAGGCATCCCCAAGGTCTGCTCAGGAGGCCTGGGCAAGGACAGCAGGGGTTATCCTCAGCCTGCAGCACAAGCAGGCTCCGTGTCACCCCATTCTACCTTCTCTGTTGTATAGACTTCGAGGGGAAAAACCTTCCCCTTTTCTTACCCTGCATGCAGCCCACTGGGGCATGTGGGACCCAGCCCAGCAATGTGCAGAGCAGGCAGGTGCTAGTGGGTTGGACAGGGAGGAAAGGACTTCAGCTTTTACAACTGGGAGATGAAGAGGAGGAGACTCATATGAAACAGTTCCCCACAACAATACACCAAGAAGAGACACATCAGATGCTCTGTCTGAAGGCAGAAAGACACGTGGCTTCTTGTCACCATCAGTACTTTAAGAGCCATCATCTCAAAGAGGAGCTGCCTGGATGTCAACTGAGGAGCAGGGCTCAGACATTTGCCCCATGTCAGCCACAAGCATTTCAGAAGTGCTTCCTCACATCTGGAAATCAGGCCAGCGTGATGCCATCACCCCAGGCAAAAGGTCTGCAGCACAAAACTCCTGGGAGAAGGTTGCTTGTCTAAGACGTGTGGCTACTAAGTGGGCTGGCTGCCGAGAAAACTGGGGAACTCTGAAGCCAACACAGAGCTGTCAGGAGCCAGCACTGAGCTGGAGTAGAGCCATCATTAGCTGGCAAGCTGCTGAAGCACAGCAGGCACAGCCTCTGTCTCCCACTCCCTCCCAGCCTTCTTGCTGGCCCCAGCCCTTGAGAGTCCTCCACATCCCCCTCCCCTGGCCACCACAGGAGTGTGAAAAGTAGTCAGGCAGAAAACCCAGCTGCTGTAACAGCCACTGGGGCCAGGAGGCCTGCCTGTGCCTACAAATGCCCTCCAGCGCTCGCACATCTGTCTACAAACACGCACATGCATTAACACCCAAAACAAGGACAGCCTGTGCCCACACATCCACATGTTCACATGCACGTACATCACGGTGGTGGGATGTCTCTCAGGCAAACACATCCAGATACAGACAGGACTGTCTACTTGAGGAGGAGCATCAGGCAGGGATTAGGCTGTCAGTATTTTCCTCCCAGCTTGGGCACAGACAGGCTGGGCAGCCCTGTGTGAGTCACCCCTCCGCAAAGAGATGGTAATATCTCTATCTTTTTGCTGACGTGTGCTGGAGCCCAAGGCCGAAGAGCAGCCTGTAGCAGCTGAGTGCTTATTATATGTCTTAAGCACATGGTTAGTTTTTCTGCATGCATCATTGCATACAAGTTGAACTTTCCGCAAAGAGGGAAACAAGGAAGGGAGGGTATGGGAGGGAGGGGAGAGGACAGGTGCCATTTCAGCTGTGCTTAGCAGGAGCAGGACAAGTGAAGGGGTGCGATCAGGTATCTCCCAAAACGTCAGTGCCAGCAAGGGCTTTTGCAGTTGCTGTGGTGAGATCACAAAGAAGCAAAGCAGCAGAAGGAAAAGCAAATTGGGAAGGAAACATTTTTAAAGCAAAGAATGTGAATCGGAGCTATAGCAGCCAGGAGGAGAGGAGACAAAGGCTGAGGAGAAGACTTCAGCTAGGACAATTTCTCATCTGCTGCAGAAGGCAGGTAGTCAGAGCCTACAGCCATGAGTACTGGAGGACTGTTTTCAGTTCATTGAGGCTCTGAGCAACCTGGTCTAATGGAAGGCATCCCTGCTCATGGCAGAAGGATTGGAACTAGAGGATCTTTAAGGACTCTTCCAACTGAAACCATTCTATGATCTTCTGATTCTGTAAGTAGGCAGAAAGAGAATCCCAAGGTTAAAGGTGAAGAGCAGCTTGCAGGTGCCAGAAACAAATGAGAAATAAGAGCAGAATGAGCTTTCTGCTAGCCGGTACAACAGACAGACTTCCTGATCTTCTAGCTGCAGGGGATAAAAACTGGGGAAGCATGAGATTGGCAGAATCTTGGTAAAGCATTTTTATGTGGTTTTGCACCCTAGGATGGAGGAAAAAAAAACCCCACAACCCCCTAGGTATGTTGGCTGAGAGGACCTGAAGGTTGGTTTCAAAGGCACAGCCACTTAGGAAGATCTAATCTGCTTGCTGACTGCAAAACTCCCCAACTGGGCACTAGAGCTCTTTCCCACTGCTGAAATGGTTTTCCAAGCAGCACAGGTGCTGTGCAGAATGAATTGAAAGGTTCTCTGCCCCTTAGATCAATACTACAGAGACTTTCTAAAGGAGACACACACACAAAAAATCAGTTTTCCTTTAGACACCTTTTTGGCTCACATATAAGCCAAGATTCAGCTAGAATTAATTGCCTTAGCAAACAGCAATGAAATCCAGTCCAAGTCTTGTGAGGGAAATCTGATGAATGACTTCAGTTGTCTAGAAAAATGACATGTAGTCAAAGTCATATTTGAGGAGTGAAGGATAGCATGCATCTCCATAAGGACTTACAGTTCCAGGGGTGATGGAGAGGTTTTCTTCCATCAGTCTGAGTGATGCGGGAGAAGAACACAGCACTCCTCCAAATAGTTAGGAGAATCATGCCACAGTGATCAGAGATGCATAAAGCATGACCTGCTAGGAAGGTACTGAGCAAAATGAAGCTGTTTAGACTACGGAATATTGAAAAGGGGCACGATAACAGTCTTCAAATATATACAAGTTTATAACAAAAAAAAGAAGAGTCTTAGTGTCCATAGCAGACAGAAGAAACAAGAACAGGCTTCCACTGCAGTACAGGACATTTAGCAGTAAAGAGCCAGCTGTACAAAGCACAGACTGCTTGAGGATGTGGGGGAATATCCTGGACTTCAGGCCTTCAAAACCAGGCCAGGCCAAACCTCTTAGGAATGATGTGCTCATGGATCATCCTGAGATGAAGTCAGTGACATCCTGAGGACCCTGCCAGACCTGTCTTCTAATCCAAAATGCCTGTGGCCACCTCCACAATCAAGAGTCACTATTGCAGTGCTTCTCAGGGAGAATCAGCAGCTGTCTCTCCCCTGGCCATTCCTTCCCCAGCAATACTCATTTATTTTGTCTTCCCGAGAGTCTCATGGAGCCCAGCATGTGTTTGCAACGCTTTGTGAATAATAACACTCATATATTTCCAGCAAAATAAAAAAACTGGGTCAGCTAAGGCACACGTCTGTGTACATCAGGAGCAGCCAATGTCTCTGCCAATGAACCCTACAGTGCTGCAAAATCCAACCTGCCAGGCACACAGGGGTTAGAAGACGGTGTCTCTCCATGGGGGGAAGAGGGGAGAGTTCAGACATAACTGAGAAAACACAACTATTTTGGTGACATAGGTAAAACCATGAATAAAACAGGACCTGAGAGAGGGTTCTAACAAATTGCTCACACTAATATCTTGACCACTGGGAGAGAAGGAGTGAATGCGCAATTACCCCAGCTGCATAAGATGCCTCCAGTGCCCTCAACCTGTGTGCATACATTTCAGAAAGGGATGAATGCAAATAAAGCAAGAGACACATACTTACCTTCTGTAATCTGCAGGAGGGTGGCTGAAGAGGGACATTCAGAAGGAAAATGTGAGTGAGGTGCTCTGGGGAAGAGCAGAGACAAAACAGAAGCACAGCATTTGCAAAACAGAGACTTTTAACTGGGGGGAGTTTAGAAAGAAAGGAGAGCCTTGGGTCACAAGTTAAAGTGAGTTCCATGGCCAGTAGGATGGTGTCAGGCTCCCAAACCTTAGGCTCTCAACTGACTGCAGCCTGTGTGTAGGAATGCCAAAGCAACTATATTGCATTTAAGAAAAACTGAGCTTGAGATGCTGGCCAAGAGACCAAGATGAAGCATGTTTAATTTGTCCCTCCCCAGTGAGCAGGACGTTGAGCCACCACACGTTAACCTGTGTGCATGTGCACACCTATCTCCACTGGGCCAGAATCCAGACTGAAATCAGACCCTCTGTCAGACACAAAGTCATTTGCTGCAGCGAGGCAGCCAAAAGGGAGAAGAAAAAAAGCCTCAGCAGTGGGATGCACGGGTAGGAGAGGCCCAGTTGTTTTATCTGGCCATTATCTCTTGCCATGTTTTACAAAGGCGTGGTGACCAGCAGCAGGTTCCCTGAAAGTGGTGTCTTATGTTATCTCAGCACGGATTCGCATCCTGCCCATTAAGGTACCACTCCCAGAAGTCAGAGATCTGTCTGATGTTACCCACCACCCCTCAATCACCCCTGGTCACCTCAGTGTAACTAGGCCAGTCCCCCCCGCCAAGGAGTGGACGGGAGACAAGAGAGAACAATTGCCAATTTTAATGTGTCGAGTGATAATCAGGCTGGCAAGGATGTACAGAGTACAAAATCAGGCAGCGGGAGTACACAGGCAAGGAGACGGAAATAATTACCACGATACTGTAACCAGAAAGCACAAGGCCAAGCTATTTACCATAGAAGTTACTATTTCTCCCTATTTATGGCTCTGCATGGCAGTGGGACTGGTGGCCTGAGTGGAGGTGTAAATACTTAAAGGAACAAGCTCTGGATATAAGAATTAGATGGCACGTCAAGGGAAAGCTTCTGCTGAGCTGATGATGGGGAGAGATGAGTAGCACATCCCTCACTTCCTCTACTGGAGAGCTGGAGTTGCGGAAAGGAAGACCCAGCTGATCCTCCCAGGGCACAGTTATGGGGAAGTGCCCAGAGCCTGCTAATGCTATTTATCTGCTAATGCATGGCCATATCTTCATCCCCCCCAGGTCTTTTTCTCCTACACTATTTCTCTTGGATGATGCTACTGGATTAAATATTTCCCCAAAGTGTTCCTTAATGTTCCTCCTTCTAAACTGCATCTGTTCCAACAAAAGAAGATACAGTTTTTCCCGTATTAAAGCAGAATTATTTTTCCAAGGCAGTTTTTCCACGTCCTTCTTCTCTCAACACCTTTCTGTTTTCTATTTTATTTCCAAACTGGTTCAGAGTAGAGGCACAGAAAAAAGGGAGAGATCTGCTACAGACTTTCACAGTTGCCACTGGCAAAGGTGAGCATCAGGAAGAAGATTCAGGAGCTCATAGCAGGAGCCCCTGCTCCAAACACTGACCCAGTGCTCCCTTCTGTGTTATCTCCTGCTGGGGTATTCTGCCCAGCAGCAGCCCGCCAACCTCTGCTGCCTGTCCTCACCACTGCCTGCTACAAAACTGCCTTGACAACAGCAAGAGGTATCTGAAATACTTCCCTAATCTTTTTTATTTTTTTTGTAATACTAGGCTGTGTCATGGGAAAATATGTCTCCTGAGGTGCTGTCCACGCTTAAGGAAGAGCCTGAGCATCCAGACACTGGGCACTGATGATGTCTCCAAAGCCTGGGTCTGTCACCCCTTCCTGCAGGGCTGATTCACTCTTCCTTTGCATTACTCATCACTCACAGAGTCTCCCCCCCAGAAGCCATGCAGCTGGTGGGTCTTATCTCTACCCCATGCACTTTACTTTTCAGCCTGGGGATTAAAACAGCATCTACCTCTCACAAAGCTCTCTCCAGAGTAAAATCAGAAAACTATGTTGACCCCAATCTGTCCCTGTACCTTTCCACCATGCTATGTTACCAGATGGTCTCATGGAGCTAGGCATGTCCTGTTCACTTCCATATCAGTAATATCTGAAAGCCCCTGGGAGACAATGGCTTTCCAGTCTGGAGGATTTGCCTCCCCCACTGCATCAGATGTGTCAGAGCAGCATTTCATTTACCTTTTCCAGTGATTTTTATCTGTCTGGTTATTAATGAGGAAGCTTAACCCACTCCTGGGCAAATCCCTGAAAGTCAAACAAGTGACAGTGAGGGAGAACCAGTCTGTAAGGGAAACTATCATGATGTGAGACAGAATCCAGGCAGGAACTGACCCTTCGGTGCATGAAGAATGATCCCCCTTGGCCGATCCTGCCTGCTGCAAAGGCCTATGGGCACCCTGCCTGTCACCAGCATGGGTTGCTGAGCTCTAGTCATTCTTCTCAGCTCTCCCAGTATCAAGCACTCTGAACCACAGTGCTGAGAAGCCAATCCAGCCACAGCCACTTCAACACAATTTCTAAACACAGCCATGACCAAGTCACTGGAGCCTATCTGTGAAAGACATTTAATTTCATTCAGATAAAAATTAACTCATAAAATCCATTTGACTCTGTCCCTCTGATAACCTGATGCTTTCCTCAATCCTCCTCCTCCTCCAGGATGATGTCCATGTTTGATGATGTCCCCAGAATTTCACCCCTCTCACACATTGTTCCCACCATTACCACTGCACAGAAGGATGCCACCACACTTCCTTCACAATCCAGACATCTAAGAAAGTACCATCATAAAAGAAAAATAATCTTCTCGAAGGAAAAAAAAAAAAAAAAAAAGACTACACCAAGACCTCATTCTCATCCTTCTCTTCCTTCTCTTCCTTCAAAGGGGGCTGCTTTAAGGTGTCTGAATTTTCAGCATTTCTTAAACTCCCTCCTCCATGTCCTCATCGCTGTGGCACACACATCCATACTTACAGCTTCCTTACTCACTTCCTCTACACCACTGCTCCCAGTCCTTCCAACCACTGCTCCCATAATACCAGAAGATACCACAAGTGCATCTCCATTTACATTTTGGCCACAGGTGGGGGGAACCCAGAGCTGCTCACACAGTGTTTATGCTGGTGATGGACTTACCCTGGCTCTTGTACAACAGCTTCTGGGAGCCAGGCATCTCCTCCATTCCCACCAGTCTGTATGTAACTTAGACTGACACAGAGTGGCCTTTGTCCCCATGCACCATATAAGAAACTCACGTGTCCATACGTTGACAGCTCAAGCAGTACAGGCTCACACCTTGGCTTGCATGATGCAAGGGACAGCTTGTGGAAGAGTTAAGGGTAATCACACCTCTTGTATATGCGTTGTTCCCACGCTCTCCCAGCACACACACACGCACTCTCTGGCAAGATGCTGCTCCTGGAGATTTGTGTTGCCCTACTGCTGCAACAGAGGCGAGTGCCCAAACAATATAATTCGTTCTTAATGCCTGTGTGCATCTCACAGTCTCGGCACATCTGGCTTAATAGCCAATCTCTGCTGGGAGGCAGCTTAGGGAGAGAGAACGAGAGGAGTGAAGGGGAAAGCAAGCAAAAGGAAAAGAGAGCAAAGTGAGCAGGAGCCCATAGAATAGAAAATAACACTGCCAGGTGGAGCAGTGGCTCAATTGGCTGTGACAGGCAGATCCTCTCTGCACCTGGGATTCAAATGCAAGCTTATTTTCCTGGTTTCTTCAAAAGACGATGAGTCCTGACTACCTGTCAGCATGCACCCAGGAGATGTCACTGGCAGAAAAGGGGCCCCAGGTGCTCCTGGCCTGCATGGCTGACACAGCTATGATGGCTGAGGTCACAAGTGGCATTTCCCAGAGTCGAGCAGTGAGGAGCAGGGGGGGAATGAAGAAAAATTGAGCAACAGCAGAAATCACCAACCCAAGATGACATTCTTGCCAGGCCTCCTGGCATTTTCAGAGCATGCAGGACAGCTTTGCTGCCTGAGCAGCTGCTGTCCTGCTCATATGAAGGGGCAGGGGGGTAGCCAAACTGTGTGTCTTCAGGCAGACACACTTCTCTACCAAATGCTGGCAGACACACAAGAGAAAACATTCACTGTCTCTTCAGCTTGCCAACTTGCTGAGGGGCAGTGAAGGACATAATCCCAGAGACACAGGGTCAAGCTGTGTCGGGTCTCCTAATAAGCAAGCTGCATCCTCAACAGCCCATCAGAACAATGGTATCAAAATCATCTGGTCATGTTCAAACATGAGAGACCCACAGTGGATCACCTGAAGATGACCATTTTCACCATTTAGCGTGGACCCTCTCCCTAGGACTGACAGTTGGTGGGCAAGCCCAAAGGTAAGGGGCCACCAGTTGGTATTTTCAGCTTCCCTTCTCGAGAAGGAGCAGAGAAGGTCACCCCACATTTCCCTGTGAGGCAACCAGCCAGGAACCTGCTCCTGTGCCCTCCTATGTGTCCATGCAAATATGCCACCCATGACTTGCAACCTTTGCCTGCCTCCTCCTCCTCACTAAACCACTCACACACCCTTCCCCATTGCAACAGGACAAGTAACTGCTGACAATTAAAAGCTGATGTTTTCATTGTTTTTTTCATAAGAAGAAAAAAGGTAATTGAAATTTAATTTAGTCAATGACCAAGGGATGGGGGGGGGGGGTGCGTGAAAACAAGCCACCGTTGGCTCAAATTCCAGGAGGAAAGAACTTGAACCAAGATCTGTGCAAGGGGACTCAGAGGATGCCTGGGACAGCTGAGGGGAATCCATACAAGAGGTTTTGAACCAGGGGCTCTTGAATCACCAAATCTCGTAAACAGATTTCTCCCCCCAGCTCACCCCCAGTGTTACATACAAAGCCTCCAAGCACCCTCCTTCAATTACCCACACACTTTGGTGAAATCCTCCCTTAACATCCTGTTTCTGCAGCCTGCAAGGAGAAGGGTGCCTCTCTCCCACCCTCTTTCCCTCTGCCACTGGCGCTGCTGCGACCAGAGCCCCTTTGGAGTTGGCAGCCACACGCCCATGAGCACAAGCTGCTGGCAAAGAGGGAGAAGCAGAGGAGTCCTGGGGACCCAAGAACAAGAGAGGGCTCGTGAGTCATCCCTTCTGCAAGCATGTACCCACGGCCCCCCTCTGGCTACCGCCACACTCCAGGAGGATGCTGAATATTCAATGAAGGGTTGGGTTTTTTTTAGAGCTGCTGAAAATTGCAAGGGAAACTCCACTGTCAATTAAAAAAAAAAAAAAAGTAAAAAAGGAAAGAGAAAGATCACAGTCATCACCACAGCCAGTCTTACACCTTCCCCAAGGATATGTTAGAAGAGCCAAGGGTGTGAGAGGAAAGCAGCCCAGGGGGATGTGTTTCTGGCAGGCTGGGGGAAGGGAGGACAAGAGAACGGCTGTGGGAGGGTGTGCATGTTGCCAACCACACCAGTCTGAATGGATGCGGGTGCACAGGCAGCCTGGATTTGCAGGTGAAGGGATGGAGCGAATGTCATGCCAGGGGAAAGCATCGCCTGGCTCTGACACTTGAGGTCTCAGCAACTCTCCTGTGGTTGCCACTAGAGTACCCCATTTGGGAAAGTCGAGCTCCCATACATGATATTGCAATGCTGACCTGTTGGCTCAGATCAAAGCTCGCTGGCTGTTTTGGTGCTGTGTCATGTGAATCTCTACAGAAGAATGGGCTGACAAGGGACTACATGGCGACAGATTGTCTGCTTTTCCCCCAAAGCAATGAGGCAGAAGCCACATCTCACTGCAGGTATTTACTTTTTAGCTTGGAAAGCCCCTTCGTATCAACAGACGGAGTTACATCTTCAGTCAGTAAAAACTCGGCCCAATAAGAGAGGAAACTTCTGTTGCACCCTCTGTTGCACCCCAGTGTGCCGTACAGAAAGAGACATGGAACAAACTCTCTGTCCCAAAGCTAAGGAGGTGGAGGAGAGGGCAGGAGCCAAGAATCACAGGCAGGAATGTGGGGCCGAGGTTCTGGGCTGAAGCACATCAGCCCATCCCCAGAGGGAAACAAGGACAGTGCAAGTGGAATTTGAGCCTCACGGCACAACTGAGGGAAGGGAGGGTACTTGTGTGTTCGAAGCAGCAATGAGGGAGCAGGATGGAGAGATTTACAGAAACGATAGAAATTTTCTTTTCTCCCACTCTCCTCCACCCTGTCATTTTCTCTTCTCCGCTTTCTCTTCTGGTCTCTGTCTCGCCTTCTGTCTCTCCCTCTGTAAGCACTTATTGGCAAGTTTTCTCCAGAGCACAGCTATTTTGAATGTATGTTCCTTTACTTCACTTACAATATTTGCTTTCTCACTCTTGGTATATTCCTTGCTGGTGAAGCTGATCAGCTTAATGATGATAATATTGAGCATGGTGAAATGGCTTCTTTCCCACCAAAGCCAGTTCTTCATTGCTATGCTTTCAGGTACCAGCCACTTCCATGCCTTTCCTTGCCTTATCAGACGCAGAAACTCTGAAACATCCCCAAAAATCTTCTCCACTTGCAAGGGAAGGACATTCTCTGTCATATATTTTTAATCTGCTCCTTGAGAAAGCCTGAGATGTAAAATGGTCTATTTTAGTCCTATCCCTCATTCCCAGTCAGATGTCACTCTTGGGGGACCCAATCTCCTCAAGTTAGTGGCTTGCCTAGCGTGGAAGTAGTAAATGATATATTCATTGTCTTCACGGGATCTAGATCTCTAGATCTCTGCCCGGCCCCCATCCTCATCACTTTTGTGCTCACTGCACAGATGTTACTCCCCCAAAGCAGAAGCTGAGGGTCCATGGTGAGGTCCTGCATTTTCCAGCAAAAGAAACCCACAGATCACTTGTGCTGTGATTCATCCTAGTGGAGAGAACAGTGTGGGCTCCCCATCTCACCGTGCGTCACAGAACCTGTCCCCAGTGAAATCCCACATAATAACCAGTGTAGAAAGGTATCTGTGGAGCCCTCTGCTTCAAATCCCTGTTCAAAGAAGGGCTAAATTCAAAGCCAGAGCAGGTTGCTCAGTGCCTCACCTGCTTGAGTTCTGAGTATCTCAAAGGATGCAGACTCCAAAGTATCCCTGGGCCACCACATCTCACCTAATCCACCCTCATGGGGTTTTTTGTTTATGTTTTTTGTTTATATGGAGTTGAAATTTCCCTCGCTGCAACTTGTCCCTGGCTGCCTATTGTCCTTGGTGAACAAGTATGGGAAGAGTCCAGCTCCATTTTCTCTACACACATCCCCCATTACCTTACCAGTCAGATTCCCCTTAAATTCCCCTTAAATGTTATGTGCTCCAACTCTGATCATCTTCACGGCCCTCCACTAAACTCATTCCAGTTTGCCACTTTCTCTCTTGTACTGGGGGGGTGTGTGGGGGGTAATGCCTGGCTTTACCTCTCCTTGCTTGGGACCTTCCTAGGCTGAACTAAAACCTGCTCTGAATGTTTCCTCTTTTCTTTATTTCATTGTTAAATGGATGGTAAAAAGCCTCCTGGCTATCCAAGTCAATTATATTCAACAGAAACCACAGTTCAAATCACCGGGTTCATAAAAATGTATTGCGATTTTACTATCAGCAAATCATATTCCCAGTCCACAGGAAAAAAACAATCCCCTGGCAACACCAGGCTGGGGAATCAGATGATATTGTGAACCTCTTAACAGGGGTGGGGAGCCAGAAAACACAGTCCTGTCTTCCCTGCCCAGCTGTCAGTGTGGCTTTGGAATTAGCTCATCATGCTTTATTTATCATAAAAAATTTCAGTCAACAGCCAAAACAGAGAGGAACATTTTTTTCCCCTGTAAAATGAACTCAGCCATATCCCAATCTCTCTTAGCATTTCCTTCCGCCCAAGCATCCTAAAATCCCTTCATTTGATTCTTAAACAGGAGGGAGACAAGCTCCAGGAGTCCCAGCTGTACTTGGTAAAGGGAGAAGGAAGACACAGAGCCACATCACCTTGCCATGCAAAACAGAGAAAGGAGCAAGGCCCCAAGAAGGTGGTATGGGGAAGACTCTACTCACTCTGTGCCATGGATGATTGACCAGAGGAACTCACTGCTGCAGGACGTCACCAACACAGACAGCTTGACTGGGCATTTAAGTGGAGATGAATGGTTTTAAAAGCACAGACCTGCCAGCGAGTGTGGCAGCATCTAAGGGCTTCTGGTGGAAGTCTGTGAAGTCATCATCAGGGCTTCTCCTCTTCCTCCTTCCCAGACAGACACCACAAAAGAAGCATGACATGGGGGGTAAAATGGGAAGGATTAACCTCCTTCAGAAAGACCTGTGCACTATTTCTTCCGCTTTGCTTGGAGTCACCTGGTGACCTACACACATGATGCCTCACCCTGTTAGAACAAGTCCAAGGAGAACTTCAGTGATGCCCCAAATTCACTAGTGGGAAAGTGCCACAATTCCCAGGGAAGGGCACTGCCTAGAGGTATTAGAGAGGGATTCAGAGAGAGATGCACAGTCCCACCTATTCCAGTTCCCCACCCTGAAGCTCCAGTTGCCATGGCAATGGTACTGACAATTTCAATGCATAAACCCAAATTTGCATTTTAATGGAACATAATTAGAATGCTGAGATAAATGATTCTTCCTCGCAAAAAGGTAACATAAACGCTGCAAGTATGTTCTACCAGCGAGTACTGCACGTACACACGCACTCACAGAGCCTCTACAGTGCTGGGCTGTGGCAGCTGAGAAGTTGCTTTTGGTTCCTTTCCTCCTAACTGGAAAGTTTTATAACCACAGCACAAACCCACAATTTCCAAATTAAAAAAATAGATTTACCAGATGTCCACTAACTGACCCTATCACCTTCTGGCTGCTCTCCTGCCGTGCTCTGCTTCCCCTCCCAGGTCCAGGCAGGGTCAGGCCATATCTGCTGTCCCAACACTGAATGCTGAGATGCTCTGTGTGCTGGCAGCTCTCAGGGGCTCAGCAGCAAGGATGATTTTCCAGAGACAATGAAAAAAAACTGTCCCCCCTACAACTGTCCTAATATTTTTTATATTTTTTTTGTAGCTGGATTTGTAGTGAGATGTGCTCTCACTTGGTTATCTGCAATATGCCCAAGAGTTTATTCTCTAGCTCTCGGATCAGGAAAGGATTACTGTGTTAGCACCTGTCCCACACTGTCAGCAGAGAGGCCAAGTAGTTATGAGAGGGCAGAAGGAGACTGTAAAAAGGAAATGTTTCCAAGACATCTCTCTCTATTTTGGCAACAGATAGGGAAGGGGAATGGAGGGGGGAGAACCCATTCTGCATCAAATAGAAAAGCAGAAAATTAATCTCTCCTGCCCTTGATACAAACTAAATTCAAAGCAGGCAGCTGTCACGAGTGAATAGAGACAGAAGAAAAAAATAAATTAAAAAATAAAAAAGGAGAGAAGGGGAGAAAAGCAGAGAGCTGTCCAAGGGGTCCCCTTCAAGTGCTGCAGCTTCCTGTCAGCTCTGGCTAACCAGCCATGCCATGAGATCCCCTAATGACATCTAATCACTCCATTAGATCTGCACAGTTAGGCCCCAGAGGGTTCAGATAATGTCCTGCTCCTCCTCCATGATCACAGTGGTCAGTCCAGAGGTCAGCAGAAACCCAGCAGTAAAAAGCTCCATATCCCATGCCTGGAGCTGGTCTCAGCACAACTTCATATCCAAGAGGCACCAGGGCAGACCATTCAGAGCTACTGCTTGAGGAAGGGAGATTTGGATTCCTCCTCCAGGCAAGTCTTTTAGTCCTACTCCTCTAGGCTGCACAAAAAGAGCATGCTCCCCCTTTGCCACTCCCACCACCCTAGCTGGCAACCCCAGTTAATCTCACTGCCCTCCTTCATTTGCCAGAATCAAATATTAATGGGGCTGAGCTGTGATGGAGTGAATGTTAATGCTCCTCGGCACATAACCAAGCAGAGCTGGATCCAGCCTCCAGCGTGGCACGTGGCTGGAAGAGCAGAGCAAGGCAAGCCCAGAAGAGGAGTCTCCGAGGCTTCCTAGCATTTTGGCCAGCTCCAAAGGCTGCACGTCCCGAGTGTTCACATCCAACCTCTTTCACATCCTCTTTAGCATGTGTAGCACATGCGTGTGTAAACACACCCCCCCAGGTTGCGTATGGATACTAACATAGGTGGGGTGTGCTCCTATACCAATGTAAATCATGGTGTACCAGTAAGACAGGAGGCTGTATATGCAAAATCAAATCGAAACACCTTCCTGGAGTTGATGGCTTCCTACATAACCCTTATTCCCTTGGTTTTGGCTTGCAGTTGATTAACTTAAAAATAAAACCACATAATTCTCCTAAAGACCATCTATGCCACAGATATAGCGGTTTGTGGGGCATTAATTAGGCAGTTCCTCTCCCTTAGGATACAGGTTCTGAACAGCAGGGACCCCTTAGAGGATGGAGACATGATCACGAGGTCCAGTTCACTATACAAAGTTTTAGGAACAGTGGAGTAAGGGAGGAAGATAAGAAAGAAGAAAAGAGCTGGCCTTATAATTTAGAGGGACTCAAGCGCTGGGATTCAAGATCAAAAGATAAAAGGTCAGGGTGAACTGTCATCCTCCCAGAAACTGATGACCCTCACTGGATAAGAAAGGGCTAAAAGGAGAAAGAGAGGACAAGGAGAGAGGGAAATAGGCAATGAAAGTCAAAAGGCATCTATCAAAAGAGAGGGGCAGTGAAGAAAGGAAAAGTGAAAGAAGGAAAGTCCAAAAAAATGAAGCAAGTAAAAGAAATACTAAAAGCATCTGCCACCACGTTGAGAAATGTGCATGATGACCATGGTACAGGTCTCCTTGCTCACTGCACAGGGAAGTCTCATGCAAGCCAGACTCCCCATGGGTGCCTGGGTCTGCCAGCTCACGTTCTGCAGTCATGCCCCACATCTTGGCTGGCTTTGTCACTTGGCTTCCGTGGTGAGAGGAAAGGCCAGCCCCTGGCAAGCCTCACCACACCACTCACCACAGATCCCTAGGTCCCACCTCTGCTTTGAAGGCTACCACAGTGCCTCCCCAGAGGTCCTCTCCACCATAGCCCCGCCAGGGAAGCAGTAACACAACTACTTACTGTACAGAGGTGTGCTGCAGCCAGGGCTACAGATGGGGACAGTGAACAGTGATCCAGGGCTTGGCACTAGAAGGAGACTTGCTGCCAAAGTGGTATCACAATTGGCAGGAGATGGGTACTACTCAGACAAAAGTCAGGGCCGCCAATTCACACTAACTCTCTGATGACTGCCAGATACAGGCTGGGTTCTTCTAAAGTGTTGCTAAGGAGTTGCACCCCAAAACCCTCCTGGGTTGTGGTTCTGTGCCCAAAACTTGCTCGGGCTGGGTAAAACCTGCAACAACTCAACACTTGTCCAGCAAACCTTTGCCATGCCCTTGCCCTTCTCCTGGCATGGCCTTCCCAAAGCTCAGCACCCATCTCTTTTGGCTGCTGTTTGTGGTGGGTGAAACCCAGCCTCACAGTGCCATCTAGTGAGGAGAACCCTTGTGGCACCCCACACCTACGCGAGAAATGGCAGCCTGGCCTCCTCTCCAGCTAGAGTTTATTCCCTCAACTTCAGAAGACAGAGGCAGAGCTGAAGATGTGGCCCTGGAGGAGGAGGCATCCTGGCCTGGGGGAATCATGTGGTGAGCGTACAGGTGCCTGGTACCCAGTGCCTCCCTGGCTGTCCCTGCACCTCAAGAAAATGAAGGTCCATCAAGCACATGCTGGTGGACTTTCAGTGTTTTCTAAAACAGTGTTTTCTACACTGTGCTGAGGAGAGCTGGATGGAAAGGGAGAGAAAAAGAAAAGAAGCAAGATGTATGATTCAGAGGGACTCAGCTGCTGGGAGTCCAGAACAAATGGTAAAAGGTCAGGTGGAACTGTCACCTTCCCACAGCCTCAGAAATTGCAGGTCTTGGTTGGAGAACCAGGGGCTAAAAGGAGGGAGGGCGGCGGGGGAAATGGGGAAAAAGACAATGACAGCATTGGAAAGCCAAAACATGAATTTGGTGGCAAATGTTGTGTGTAGAACAGATTTCAGACCCTATACCTTCCAGAGTCAACTGTCCAAGTAACCCA
>JAAGNO010018116.1:0-12477 GCA_033439905.1 Ceryle rudis
TTAGCCAGAAGGATGCTGTGGGAGACAGTGTCAAATGCCTTACTGAAATCAAGATAAACCACATCCACTGCTCTACCGTCATCTATCCAGCTGGTTATGTCCTCATAAAAGGCTATCAGGCTGGTCGGACATGATCTCCCCTTGGTAAAACCATGCTAACTGCTCCTGATGACCCCCTTGTCCTTGATATGCCTAAGGATAGTGTCAAGGATAAATTGCACCATTATCTTTCCAGGGATGGAGGTGAGGCTGACCGGTCTATAGTTGCCAGGGCACTCCTTCTTGCCACTTTTGAGGATTGAAGTGATGTTTGCCCTCCTTCAGTCCCCAGGCACCTCTCCTGTCTGCCATGACTTACTGAGGATAATGGAGAGTGGTCTGGCAATGACCTGTGCCAGCTCCCTCAGCACCCATGGGTGCATGCAGTCAGGACCCATGGACTTATGGATGTCCAGATTACTCAGCTGTTCTTTAACCCAGTCCTCATCCCAGGGAAGACTCCTTTGTCGTGCTATCCTGTGGTGCCTCAGATGTCAGAGGCTCTTGAGGACAGTCTCCAGCAGTATAGATAGAGACAAAGAAGGCATTTAGTAACTCTGCCTTCTTTGTGTCCTTTGTGTCACCAGGGCACCCGCCTCTTTCAGCAGAGGGCCTATATTGCCTCTAACCTTAGCTTTTCCTGCAATATATTTGAAGAAACCCTTTTTGTTATCCTTGACCTCCTGTGCAAGGTTGAGTTCCAACAAGGCCTTACCTCCCTACATTCTCTGACAATAGTCCTATACGCGTTCCAGGTGGCCAGCCCCTCCTTCCATGATCTGTAGACCCTCTTCTTCCTCTTAAGTCTACTTCGCAGTTCCTTACTTAACCATGCAGGTCTCCTGGCTTTCTTTCTCGATTTCCCACCTGCTGGGACGCACTGGTCCTGAGCTTGGAAGAAGAGGTCCTTAAATGTTAACCAAGATAAATAAATTTAGTTTCCAAGGGTATATGTCTTTTGAAGAAAATAAAAAGGCTTATACACCTGTAAGGCTAAAATGTCTCAGAATCCTGTTTTTAGATTCCTCTGCTTATGTAAGGTAATGTTTATATATGCATATATATATGTATCCATTTAAGTATGGTTGAGGAAAAAAGGAAAGCAACACTTGCACTTATACTAAGTTCATTAACTTTTTCTCTTTAGCTGATTCACTTCAAAGTTTTTCCTGACCAGCCTGCTCAGGGACTTCATCTTCATTCACTCCATTTTCAATTAATGTCTTGGGGAGATGGTGGATAATTTTTATATCCCATTCTTTTGTGGAGTTCTCCATGTTTTCATTCAAATCCAGTCTTTCTTTATCAAAGCTTCTTCATGAAAAGGAGTCTTTCAAAATAGGGTTGTAATCACTTCTACTTGACTGGCCTAATAGCAGCTCCCTGATTAAGTGAGGATAGGAACCAACACTCCCTGGTCAGTCACTGCCTATATCTCAGAGAGAACTGTTATCACACAAAAAACATTCTTGATAAGTAAATAAGATTGATTAATTCAGCTCACTACTATGAGACAAGATACAAACAAGACACATTCTAAGTTATTCAGATACACTTTTAAGTACTTTTGGGCACTCAGATACCATTGCGATAAACACACGCACACAGACATAGATACAGATGATAGAGATATACAGAGAGATAGAGCTATGAAGACACACCTTTGATCTTTTACCAAGTCATAAGAACTGAAGGCTTTTCAGGATTATATTTTCCTTGAAGAAAATTCAGTGATAATGTAACTGCCTGTTTTCATAGTGTAACATATCTTTTTTTATCCATATGGACAAAAATAGAATCACAGAATTGCCTAGATTGGAAAAGACCTTGAAGATCATGAGTTCAGTCATTAACCTAACACTGAGAAGTCTTTGACTAAACCATATCAATTAGCACCTACATCTACAGTCCTTAAGGACTCCATCTACAATAAAAGCAATGTAGAAACCAAATCCTATTTTGTGCATTGTAACCAGTATCAAGTTGAAAGTGGATAAGGGAAAGGCTGTAGATGTTGTCTGCCTGGACTTCAGTAAGGTCTTTGACACTGTCTCCCACAGCATTCTGCTGGAGAAGTTGGCAGCTCATAGCTTGGATGGGTATACTCTTGTATACTCTCTGTGTTAAAAAATGGCTGGATGGCTGAGCACAGAGATTTGTGGTGAATGGAGCTGAATCCAGTTGGCTATCCTTCACTAATGGTGTTCCCCAGGGCTCAGTTTTGGGACCAGTCTTGTTTAATATCTTTATCAGTGACCTTCATGAGGGGATCAAGGGCACCTTCAGCAAGTTTGCGGATGACATGAAATTGAGTGGTAGTGTTGATCTGCTTGAGGGTAGGAAGGCTCTGCAGAGGGACCTGGACAGGTTGGATCAGTAGGTCAAGGTCAGTGGGATGAGGCTTAACAAGGCCCGGTGCCAGGTCAAGCACTTCAGTCACAACAACCCCAGGCAACACTACAGGCTTGGGGAAGAGTGGCTGGAAAGCTGCCTGGCAGAAAGGGACCTGGGGGTGCTGGTGGACAGCTGGCTGAACATGAGCCAGCAGTGTGCCCAGGTGGCCAAGAAGGCCAACAGCATCCTGGCCTGTATCAAAACCAGTGTGTCCAGGAGGAGTAGAGAAGTGATGGTGCCCTTGTACTCAGCACTGGTGAGGCTGCAGCTTGAGTACTGTGTTCAGTATATGTGCCACAGTATAAAAAAGACATTGAGGTGCTGGAGCAAGTTCAGAGACAGGCAATGAAGCTGGTAAAGGGTCTGGAGAAAATGTTGTATGAGGAGTGCCTGAGGGACCTAGGGTTGTTTAGTCTGGGAAAGAGGAGGCTGAGAGGAAACTTTATTGCTCTCTACAACTGCCTGACAGGAGGTTGTAGTGAGGTGGGTGTTGGTCTCTTCTCCCAGGTAACTACTGATAGGACAAGAGAAAATGGGCTTAAGTTGCACCAGGGGAGGTTTAGGTTGGGTAGTAGGAGAATTTTTTTTTACAGAGAGTGTTGAGGCATTGGAAGAGACTGTCCAGGGTGGTGGTGGGATCACCATCCCTGGAGGTGTTTAAAGAATATCTAGATGTGACACTTCAGGATATCATTTAGTGGTACTGATAATATTTAGTGGACAGTTGGGCTTGATGATCTTGAAGGTCATTTCCAACCTTAATGATTCTGTGATTCTAAGTTCTAATGAACTAAAGTTGTTTCAAGAATAGGATTGACTAAGGCAGACACCAAATCCTCTTTTTTAGAGCAACACTTCCAAAGAGAAAACTACTTGCAGATCTGATGCAGCACTTTAAAAACCACACTGCTGCATTCCAGGAACAAACAAAAATCTAACAGAATGATGCTTATAAAGGTGAGAGACCTTTAGCTGAGTTCTTTGAAATGCAGCACAAGATTAAATAGCTGAGTTACTGACCAACATAATACTTTTTTTCTGTGAAGATGACTAATTTTATATGTGTTCCAGTAAATTTGGAGAACTATTTGCTACCTATATGCAGTCCCTCCTAAAAAGGCAATTACATGAAGTATTCCATCCTTTCTATATTCTGTCTAGAGATACTCATTGTTACTCTTTTCTTTTTCTTTTAATATTTCATAAATGATGGCACTTTTCACTGGAGAGAAAATGGATGCTTTCTGTTGGTTATACACTGTTAGATTTGAGTGCAAAAAGTACCAACATATTTTTAAGGAACACAGTGTTGTGAAATATGCTTTTCTGTGATACATGTAGAGTAGATGTGGAAGAACCTGAAGACACTTGCTATTTCCTGAGCTGTATTTTAACAAGATCTTTCCTGATTGACTTTATTTTTATCAAAACCCTTTATTCAGCTTTAAAAGGAGTAAGTTTTTCTCCATTCCTAATATGAGCATGGTAACAAAGTTAAATTTCTCTTTTCTAACTTTTCAGTGCTAAAAAGAGTAAAAGGCAATAAAAACTTTATTTTGTTGTCATTAAGATGAGTAAATATAATCCCAGAAGTAGCACGCTGAATAAGAAGGTGCAATTTTTAAACTGTAAGTTTGATGATTATCACATTTCCCATTATTACTATCTTTAAGGATAAGCACAGATAAAGACACTAAACACAGGAGAAAACACTGAACACTGTAATATTTTTGTGCTGTTTAATACTATTTAATCTCTGTCCGTGGTCTCTAGAAATAAAAAATGTGATATCTTTAAAATCATGCCCCTGTAATCTGCATTGTAACTAAATGATGGTCTTGGTTTGTGAGACATTCTCTGTTTTATCCTGAAAACAGATTATCTGCATGTTAATTAGGTTCTCAATGTATTTACTATGCAAAAGGAAACCGAACTTTTATAGTCATTTTTTTTTACTTTAATTAAAGTATACCTTCATTTCTCTCTTCAGACAATATGTAATAATTTGAAGACCAGGAATGTGATGATCAAACCTAATACAGATCCCCCAAAATACAACAAAAATGTTAATAATTAAATTATGAATAAGGAATAGACTGAGGTAGTTTCTACATCCTGTAAAGATTTTTCAGTACTTAAAGTGACATTGAGATATGATGCATGTACCTGATATTCACGCTATGACCTCACAAACTCTTTATTCTGGTATTGTTTTATACAAACTTGGATGTCATAGCTAAGTTCTTTTTTTCAACTTAACAGTGTTTCAGAAACATGCTCAAAACAGTCACAACCTCAACAATACTAAGAAGGTTGACATCCACATAGGTTTTACACATGATTGGGATCCAAAAATAATATTCTTTTATTTTTCTTCTCTGTTTTGGGGCTCAGTCTGTGGTATGTGATAATAATCACCTCTAACACAGACTGACAGGATTTCTTTCCTCATAAAAGCATTTTAAATCTGTCTTAACTTTAGGCACTGGCAAAGAAGGATGTGATTCTGGACTTTTATACAATAGCCTAGTTTTTAGAGAATTTTTCTAGGAAATAAGAGCATCATTTAAATGTCCATTTCTTCAAGTGTATTCAGACTGAATCCTTTACACCCCAGTATAGGGTCATAACCATCAGGGTTTAGTGGGGAAGGAGAAAAAGGGTCTGGTAATGGTTACGAATGTTTTCTTCCACTGAAGAAAGAGTTGGATCAAAAAGCAAGGAAAAAATGGAGTGTAAAACTATTGAGTTAAAAATTCTAAAACTGACATGAAAGCAAAATCAGCTTAGTAATTGCCATAAACTACAGAAATGCCCATGTTGTGATAAAGAATTCTTTTGTTTTTCATACTTACTAAGAACCATCCTTTCTTTCCAACTTAGTCAAGCTGAAATTGTTCCCAACTCAACTGGTCTTCAGACAAGACCATATATAGATGATGCCTCGACTCACCAAGGTGCTTAAACAGATGAGTTATCTCATATAAATCAATGTGATTGCAGCCATTTCATAACAAAGTGTGTATTTGAAATGCCAGGGTGTTCATCCGATGGAGTGAAATTCTTACCACTCCAGTAAAACAGATAAGTTTTAGTTGAGCAAAGATATCTTCAGTTACATATTTCAGACACCATAATCAAAGACTACTTTTCAACAAATAATCTTACTCTTCTGTAAACTTCGAGGGGCAGCACTAAAGAATATGCAAGGGATAATAAAGGTAACTATGTAAATATGTGTAAGGAATGTATTTGCTCTCTATAGTCATATTAGTGTTAGTAAACAATTTTAAGTGTACTAATCCCAGAGTCTCAAGGAGCTCTCTTTATGAATGTAAAGGAAGTGATTGAAAAGCACAGTTACTCAGAGCAACTAACTGCTTCTTAAAATTTTTGTCAGATACTCAGCAGTCATGCATGTATATATATTAGCTGTGTTAGAGATCTTACTGCATATTGCTCTCTATAATGAAGTTTTAAATGTTCTAAGACTTCCTTTTTCATTTTAGGATGATGTTTTGCAGTAGCATCTGGGAGTTGCGAGTTGGGGTTTATTTTGAAGAGAGGTGAACTGATTTGTTTGTATAAGCTAACTTTACTGTAGTGTTCTTAATATAATATCTTGCCTTGTAGAACTCTGAAGAATTTATTACTTCACATTTACATCCTTTTCATGTTTGAGAATTTTGTTAAAGTTTGTTTAACCCCAGCTGGCAACTAAGCACCACAGTTGCTTGCTCACTTCCCTCCAATGTGTTGGGAGAGAGAATCAGAAGACTAAAAGTGAGAAAACTCATGAGTTGAGATAAACACAGTTTAATAGGTAAAGCAAAATCTGTGCACACAAGCAAAGCAAAACAAGGAATTCATTCACCACTACCCATAAGAAAACTAGGCTCCATGACATGTTAACAGTTACTTGGGAAAACAAATGCCATCACTCCAAACATCATCCCCTTCCTTATTTTCCCCTCAGCTTTATATGCAAAGCATGATGTCATATGGTATGGAATATCCTTTTGGTCAGTTGAAGTCAGTTGTCCCATACCAGTTACTATGAAGAAAATTAACTCTATCCCAGCCAAAACCAGCACAGGCTATTTACTCCCTCTTTTAGACCTGTTAAACCTGGACCGTCCCCCCACCTTTCAAATCAGTGCAAGTAAGGAGTAGGTAGTTTGAAACTAAGAGTTGTGAAAGAGGCTTTCTAATAGTGACCATAGGGGCTGTGATGACAGGTGAGGAGATCGCAAAAGGAATTTAAATGAAACCTAAAGGAATTTTATTTTTCCCATATGGCAAAAAGGTGAGTGGGAAGGATGTTTTTAGAGATGGTAAGTATTTTCTTACAAAAATAAAAAGTGAGTTTAGCTCCTTTATCTGCTGAAATAAATAATTTTGTCTGAAAACGGACTGAATAACAATCTTTTGTAGTGTCTCACTTCCTCTAGTAATCTACAGAAGCTTTACAGCTCTGTTCTCTGAGATGTAACAGTGTAACAGTCTTTTTGTTTAGGTGATATTTTGTCTCTTCACTTGGTTTTAGTACTGTTGAAGAAAATTCTGAACTCTTTCATAAGCATCATTTCTAATAATTCTAGAAAAAAGTCTGTAATTTATGAATGTAAAATGTTTTAAAACTGGTCAGAAATCATGTCACTAGCTAGAAAGAAATAGTGTCCAGATGATGAAAAAATCTTGTTCTGGAAGTTAATGAACAGAAAAAAAACCCAGGTATTTTATGTGTTTTATGTTCTGACCATGCATGCTCTTACTGGGCTTGAAGCTGATTACAGTTCTAGTTTTGACCATTTTCAGTTGTGAAGACCTGCTTGATTGTTTTAAGATATGATTTAATGAAGCAGTTAAATAGAGGGTCAGCTTTCTTTTGAAGAAATTTGGACTTTATCAGCAATAGGTAATGAATCATATGGGGTTTTGTGTCTCTGAATATGTCTACATCTCTATTTATACACAGAAATAATATAATGTCTGGTTTATGGCAGCAATACAGTACGTAGTGCTGCCTACAACTACACTGTTTGGATAAAAGATAAAAGACAAAACATTCAAAAATGTATAACCATTTATCACATAGTTATTATTGAACCCTGAAAATCTGAATAGTGCCAAATACTTTTCTGTCCATGGTACTTTTATAAAATTCTCTGATAGTGAAAAACTAGTCCTCTAATTCATTTTGTAGGCATAATGCTAGTCTTTATAAAGGAAAGAAGTAAGTTACCTTCAAGATACTGCCTCTAAATATAATTCTGGACATTTTCCAGAAAGTTCATTCAAAAGCAGTTGGCCAGAGGCACTCAGGCATGACTACTTTCACCATAAAAATTAGTACACACTCAATATTTTATAAAAATGCTGTGGCCAGACAGCAGAGAGCTTCCCTTCATTAATTTCTTCTCTCTCTCTCTTTTTTTTTTTTTTTTTTTTGACAAGGAGAATCACCTCTTGAGGTGGAAATAAACGATTCTTAGCAACATTATGCTTTTGGTTTCATTGATCCAAGTGAATCTAAGTTTAGAAAACTGTTGAGAGAAGTGTTCACTCTGTAGTCAGTATGAATCCCTGGAGCACGAGTTTGTAGAGGTGATTGAGCACTCTTCATGTTCTACAGCAGTGTGCTAAGATACACTTTCTGTGGGAGTGCAGCTCTTCTAAAATATGTTCTTTGAATCAGTACAGTCTGTGCAGATTTAGATTTGGTGTACTGAGTATGTGCATGAGTTAGAAAACTAACAATAATGACAAATGGATGAATGAATTCTGTTGTTTTGGACATATCCTTCCTTTCCTCTGCCCAAAAAGTATCAAAGAAGAAAGTGAATATCATAATAATCATACTGCTTCCCACAAGGGAGTCCAGAGTAACAACAGAAATCTACAGTTCAGAAGGTAGGATACTATCATACTGACATTAACAGTATAGGTCTACACAGTTGAAGAAATTGAATAAATCTTATTTTTTCTGTGAAACGAAAAAGGACAAAACCCAATGATTAGGTAAGCAATTTTCAACTGATATTAGGACATTATATAGGGTTTTAAAACATGGCATCTTCCTTTTCAAAGAAAAAATCTTCTTAAAAAAGACTATGCAAATTTAAAAATCTATTTTTAAGAAAGACCATATGAACAGCAACATACATTCCAGATTATATAAGTGCCCTTTTGTATCTTTTTTTTTTTTTTTTTTTTCTGATAATTTCCTTTATGGTGCAAGCTTGCAAATACATGAAGAAAATATATCCTGGGGAATAAAAAAAAAATCTTTCCCAATCTCCCAAGTTCCTTTTATACTCTGTAAACTTCTGTTCCAGCTTTTCTTACCTCATGTCAGTATTAGAAATATAAAAAGTCATTGAATGAAATAGAATAAATTGTTAAAGCTAACAACAGCACTATAATTTAACACAGAACCCAAATGAAAATCAAAACAGATAAGGTGTTGAAAATTCAATTAATTCATGATAATATCATTGTTTATGACTTCATTGTGTTGTTACATTACAGAGAAATTTAATAGCAACTCCTGTTCCATTGATTAAAAAAATTCCTTTTAAATTAATCATATTTGTTCCAGTTAGTATAATAATTCACATGATGATATTTAGTCTTAAACAAAACCAACCATGAATCTTAAGACACACAGTTGTTTTCAGGATATATTTATAAATACTGTGATAGTCTATTTGTTACAAAACCAAGAAGGAAGGTATGCTAACAAAAACTCCTAACATTAACAAGTGGGAAGGGACAAATTGGTGACAAATATGTAATCTCTTTTAGTATCATACTGTGTGCAGACTCTGAAATACTCAAGGTGATCTAAAGATTGTGTGTTTAGTTACTAATTGTGTGGCGAATAACTCTTGAGTGTTGTAACATCATAAAACAGTGCAGCGAGATTGGAAATATACAAGGAGGTGAGGGATAGCTCAGGTGGGTCCGTGTACATTTGCTATTGCATATGTACTTTAACAGAAAGTGTGAGTCCTGTTTTTGCTTGCTAAATAGAAATTAGAAATAGAATTAAATAGAATTAAATAGAATTAAATAGAAAAACCTGTGTTTGCTAAATAGAAATTCTTATTTGATAAAAGACCTGGTGTGAAGGTTTTAAAAAGAGGGGTAGATTCCATATGGAAAAAAAAAGGAGACTGGGAGAGGTCCTTCAGGCAAGCAGCTCTAGCTTTACATGGTGGATTTTTAGCTTTTCCATTATTTTGGAATAAAAATCATGCTGAGGAAGCAAATTGTTTTTAAGTTGCCTTCAACATTTATTATGGGAAAGTTCAGCCTCCAAGAGATTCCTCAAATATACCCTCTAAAAGGCAGTACATTGGAGCTGTGCAGTGCACAATTTTCCATGAAATACCTCAGAGATCTGTAAGTGACAGTAAGAAGGGACTGATGGCAGGTATATTCTGTCTACATTTTTTTTTGTTCTGTGGCTTTATTTTGCCACTTTGCTTTCAGTTTTATAAACAACATTTTAACCTCTGCTTTACCAGAATAAATTCACGTCATTTTTAGGCTTGTTTAGCTTTCAAATTGCAAATAAAACTGGCAAACTGGAGGTGTTTTTCTTTCTCCAGAGTTAATCAGTCCAAAATAACCCCTTTGGATGCCTGCAATCATAAATAAATTTGGGAATCTGAGAGGCAAGTCTGATACTAAAGGTTGTGTTTGACGTCTGGCAGCTAGGGTATGAGAGAAATTCTTCAAAGAATAGTTCCTTACTCCTGACAGGAGCCAGCATTTGAAAGTGTGACAGTGCAAGACCCCATACAAGCATAGAATTTCTAGCTAGCATCTGCCCAGTGTCAGTATAAAGATATAAACCAAAAGCAAGCACTTATATGCTGATTAGAATCTACATTCTCTTTGTATCAGTTCTTTTCCTGATGGTGTAAGTCTTTATGTTACTCATAATCAGGAAGAGAAAAGGAAATGCTTCCCAATTTTCCAGTTATTATTAAAAAGATGATATGTATCATTCAGAAATTAATTCAGCTTACTTGACATTATTTGCTTTAGCAGGATGTCATCCACATCTAGCTCTGTTAGGTTTATTCCTTTGGACCTGTTTGGGTTTTTTTCCAAATGTACTTACCTGCAGCTTGATTTCACATCTCTGTGTCCATATATATTTTGTACCAGGGATACAGAAGGTAGAATTGTGTTAGAAGTATAGGTGGGTGAACAAGGCCTTCTTGCTTGGCCTGCTGGCCCAAAATATTGGTAGAAACCATCAAATTCTGTCTTTCTGCCAAGTATGTAAGTAATTTAAGAAAACAACAACAACAAAAAACCACAACAAAAAAAACCAACCAACCAAAACGAAATTAAAAACAAACAAATCTTTCTATTCTATTTTCATTTCTGTAAGAATTAAGTTTCTGCTACAGAAAATCCCTTCACTTGGCATAAATGAAATTCTATCAACAGTTCACAGTGAAAGTGGTAGATAAAGATGGTCAATGAATAGTTACACTTGCTAGAACCAATTGTCCTATGTTCAGTCTTATATATTTGGGTCAATAGATTCCTTAGTCATAAAGGAAGTAAGCTTTGGAAACAAGACAGGATTTTTGCATGGCTTCTCAGGACCGAGAAAATCTTAAATTCTGGACAAGGAGAACAACACAGAAGCACAAAAACCTTTTTGAACTTTAACATCCATTTTACTTTTGTTATATTTTATATCTTCATATTTCTAAACATGTACTTTCTTAACTTTCTTCAATAATTTACTTCCTGCATTTCAAGAAGTGTTTTTGCAAGGTATGTATTGTATTTATCCTGCCTCCATTTTATGGTATTTACCAGCTATTTTTGTGTGACAGCCTCTTTCAAAATGTTTCTGTTATTAAAAAAAAAGGGCTAGAAGTTTTAGTGAATCTTTTTATTCTTTAATGAGCTAAGAAAGACTCACCTGGGAGATGAGTTTTATTGAACTATTGACATTTATTTAATTACTTTTGGGTTTTTTGTTTCCCATCATCTATGCATTTAAGTTCACCACTTTTGCTGGAGGTGCTATCCCCAAACTAGACCCGGTCTTTAGCTGCTTCGGTGTAAAGTCTGTCATCTTACCATAAACTGCCTCTGATGGCAGATTAGACTGACATCAAATTCTGTTCTAGTGTAGAGCTATAGATTCACATATGCGTTCTCTGATAAAAATTTCTTTGGGAAATGGAGATCATCCTTTCAGGCAAACATGCAAAAGAATTTTGGACTGATATTTTCTTAATTTCCATAGCTGATCTGATCTTTTAAGAGAAGACAGTGACATTCAATCCTTTTTTACCTCAACTGATGCTGGAAGGTTAAAAATGGAATTAATACTTAGATAAAAAAATCACTCATATGAGAACACTTTTTTTTTTTTCATAGGAGGTAACACATTACTGCCTTTGCCTACCCATTTTTTACTTAGATGTTAAACAGCTTTGGCCCCAGTATCAAGCCATGGAGCACATCACTAATGACTAGCCTCCAGATGGACTTTGTGTCACTGCTCACAACCGTCTGAGGTTGCCAGTTGAGCCAGATTTCATTCCACTTCATTGTCCACTTTATCTGGTCTGTGCTTTATCAGGTTGTTAATGAGGATGTTATCAGAGACAGTGACAGGTTGGTTGGTCCCCAGCCTTTTTCTGTAGAGAAGTGACATTTAGGATTTCTAGTGATGAAGCTGGGGTTGAATGGAACTGACATGAAGGATGGGTAAAGATCTTGGTTTCACAATATTACTCTGAAGTTATTAATCTAGCACCTTCAAATTTTTACCCATGTGACTGTGGCACCAAAATTAATTCAACTGGTGGTTACATTAGTTAAATAAAAGGTTTTTATGATGATCTTGAATACAAAGTATGCCCTTACTACAAAGCTCCAAGGCACTGTAGGAGTTCATTAAAACACAATTAAAGAAGAGTATATGTATAATAAACCCCTGTATTTCATTAAAATTTCAAGTTTCCAGATATTTTTTAATATATTTTATGTAATATGATT
>JAAGNO010018117.1:0-16432 GCA_033439905.1 Ceryle rudis
ACGGGCGCGGGCGAGGGGATGGTGGGCCCGGTGGTGGTCTGCCCCTTCTGGAGGTCCGGGGAGCTGGGGTTTTGCTGCAGGCTCCGGAGGCGCGGGGCGCAGATGTGCGGCGCGGCGCTGCCCTCTCTCCCTCCCTCCCTCCTCTCCCTCCCTCCTCTCTCTCCCTTCTCTCTCTCTTTCCCCGTCGCCCTGCAAAACGGTGAAAGAAGCCAGCTCAACCCTGTGGAAGATCGTTGAGGCCTTTCCCACGTCCTCCCCGCTAACATGGCAGAGAGGAGGGATCTGTGCAGATGGAGAAGGTGCTGTTAGGTCTGTTCCCTTCACAGCCCAAAGTCTTCCTCTCCCGATAGCAGCAGCAACAGGCAGTGTTCTCCTGGCCCGCTTCCCCTGCACCACGGAACCTCCCCAGTCTGCCCCTTCCACCCTCATGTGATTTCTCCCCATCCCACTGTGCTTCCCTCTCCCCAAAACCTCACTTATCTCACTAGCTTACTTCCACCAGTCTCTAGTAACAGCAAGTTGAATTTTGCTGATCCCAAATGAGCTATTTTGTTCTCAACCTTGGGCCCGGAAAATGCAGGTTTTGTCTGTGTTGCCGAGGGGTCACTCAAGATAGATGAACAGCCCCAATTAACAGCAGTAATGGGGAATAGGTAAGTTAATTTTCTCAGTCACAACTTACAGTCAGCCTAAGGAAGGAAAAAAAAAAAAAAACCCACAAAACTTCACCTAGAACATATTTTACCTGACCCTCTGGAACAATAAGTGGGAAGTCTACCCACACAAAGTCAGTTTACAAACTGAAATTTATGCAGGAAGGACACGGGCAGAATAAAAAGATAGCAATGTCTGAATACATGCAGCTAATGTGTCTTTTCCGTTCTTCATGGTACTGAAGATCGGCTAAGCACGGTTAACAGGACACCGCTGAAGTGTAAGAGATGATGGTCTCCTCATGTCTGGGCGCCCGAGGCCAATGAGAGTCTGCTCTGGTGCTATAATGCTTATCACTGGACACGGTACATCTGATCTCCACTGAAGATGGTTTTCTACAGCTAGAATTCTTTCCCTATTTTGCTTCTCCTTCCAACTCCCCCATATATTTCCAAACTTCTCTGATGTTTTCATCTAGTCTTTTCGAATGACTCGCTAAAGGTATCCCCCCCAGCAATGCATCTGCACCCCTGAAACTGAAGGTGTAGAAACCATAGGTCTGGGAGTCTTTATATTAACCACGGGTGTCTCAACATTGCTGAAAAGTGGGTCCGTATTGACTCCCAGGGCTAAACGCGGGGGAAAACAAAAGCAGATTTGAATGGGAAGTGTGATATATTAAGATCCAAGGCCTGTCTCGAATGTGTTTTGAGTTAGCGGCTGCCCAGCCGACTGTTGTCATCCACAGTCTCCTGTAGACAGATTGATCAGGACAGCTGTCCTCAGGAGTTTCACCACAAACCCCACCAAACAGCATTTGCATCTCATCCGAGCCTGAGAAGATGTATTACTGATACAGCTGTGGGGAATTTCCTTCCTGCTCTTCAGAGAGATTCCCCGTTTCATTTTAATGGCCTTTTCCCCCCTCACCCACCCATCCAATCTAAATCTTTTCCTCTGGGAACCTCCTTTCTGCACCGTGAGCAATCTCTGCTGCGGTTTCCTTTTCAATTAAGATTTCAGGTAAGTCATATTGACTCTTCTTGCCTTGTTCCCCTGGGTGATGCTTTAGCTTGTCTATCCCTTTGTCTCAAGCTCAGAGTTGTACGACTGCAACTGCAAGTTGCCCTAGCAAGTGCAGGTTTGGCTTTCCTTTCATTAAGCCACAGTATCATCTACATCAGCCTGCTCTGACTTAATGCTTCGGGCTGTGAGTCCACCGGCAGGTGAGCAAGTCCTAGCACTTGCCCTGCCTGAAAAGCAGCTTTCCAGTACTTGATGGGTTTGTCTTCTGCTGCTTTAGTGAGTTTACATAGCGATCTGGGGAGCACCTGTACTGCTGCAAGGCAAGCGTCAGGCATGCACAGCAGAGAAAACAACTACAAAGGAGGGGGATTACACCCAAGTGTCCATTCATTCACTCCACAGAACTACTGGCCTGTCTCATGTTCTGATGCCACAAGCTCTCTCCCTTTTTGATTTGGAATCAATACCATTTAGCTGCTGGAAGCAGCACCTGTCTCGGCACCTACAGCCATGCTTCGTCTACCATAACATAGTTTAATCAAAGGATGGATTCCTCACCATCTTTTGGTTCTTATTTATGCATTTATTCATCACGGACCATGTGTACATAAATCTCCATTTTTAGAGTAAATTTCGCTAACATTAGAAGTTAGGAAGACTTCGTTAGACTATTAGCTGTCAGTTTTGACACGGTTGCTTGGCTCTTCCACACAGTAGATTCCGTGCAACAGGGAGCTCATCGTCAGTGAACAGTTTCGGGGTTTTAACAAGCCAATACCTAACTTTTACTTTCCAAATTTGTTTAAACTACTTTTCCTACAGTAGCATAAGAAAACAGCTATTTTAGATTCTGAAGAAATAGAGGATTTCATGATTTCATGAGAATTACCATGTAGGAGGGAAGTGACAGGACTGAATCTTTGAACAAGGGAATAAACCAGAGCATAAATCTAACTGTCTCCCACAGTTTCTGTCCTTGCTCTTCCTGAGCAACAGTGTTCTCACTGCTGCTGCAAGGAACAGGAGGTAAATGACAAAACAAAAGTTGTTCTGTTTTCTTTGAAATGCACTTTCTGAGGGGCTTTGAATATTTTCTCTAAGCATTGTGGGTATTTTCTTAAACACTGAGGCTATAATTTCATGTAGGAAATTGTGTACAAGATACGTGTTTAAAGGGCTGATTTAAATGCTGGTGTGAAAGATCTTTGTAAATGTTCCATTTTCATACAGGGTTAGGAGATGGTGACACTTAAGCATCTAGAGACAGAAACATGGACGGATTCTTCACGTAGCCTGGTATCTCAGAAGGAAGGAGCAGTAGGAAACAGGCACTAGCAACCTCCTAAATTATTTGTATGATGGGTGGAATTATGTGCCACTCCGCTTATTGTAGACTTCCCCCTCCACAGCCCCTGCGATAAGAAGCATGCTGGGCAAGAGAGAAGGAAGAACGTACTTGTGTTTGAGCTGTCATGGGCTGTAAGTCACTGCCGTTTGGAAATTCCGTTTGCAGGGCAGAGCTTAAGGGCTGCCCAAACTAGGTCAAGGGTGCTGCTGGTGGAAGGGCAACATAAAGCTCCCTTAACCTTTTTATTTGCCATTCCTGCAGCTTTGCCATGAATCCAAGAAGTTGATCAGGTGCCATAATCAACTCATTAAGTGTGTGCTCCTAGGTGAGTACTACCTTGGGCTTGGGTTGAATGCCCAGGTGAGTTGGGAACAGACAAGGATCTATGCCTCCGGCAGTCTCTTCCCTCCACCTCATGCACATAGGTAGAGTGGTCACTCTAGGTCTGAGCAGGGATGGGTGAGGGAGGAAAACATTCTTACAGCAAAGCTAAAGCTAGCGACCCCGTGCCTGGTCGGTGGCACGGTAACAGCACAGAGCAAAGCAGTTTCGGAACAAGCTCTGACTTTTTAACAGCTTAGTCCAAATCGACACTAAGGCACCTCCAGCGTAACCCTGAAGACACACTTAGGCTCTAAATTGTGAAGTGCTTGTTTGCTTTTTAAGAGGTGCCTGTTCATCTTCTTTATCTTTTCTATAAGCCATCGATGAATCTATTAAACCTATTTTTCCAGATGTTCCCTATAGTTCTGTATAAATATACGAATCCTATAAATTATAAATACTCAAACAGCTTCCTCCAAAGAAACACTGCTTATAAAATACACAGCTATTGTCACTGTCATACCTGCTGAGTAAATTTATTCTTTTCATCAATTAATTATCGGGGATGCAGATTATATCCCAGTAGGTAATGTGCCCCTGTCATCTGCCTTAGCTGCCATTTAAACCAGTTAAAATGAAAAAAATTACCTATATAAATCTTGCCACTTGGTTCCACTTTCAAGTGAATATTGCCAATCCCCTTCCGTTTAAAATGTCTTCTTTCTGTCTGTCATTCATGCCAACATTAGTTCCTCTCCCTAGAGGTCTCATTGGCAACCATGTCTATCCTCCCATGGAAAGGCTCTGGAAAAATGTTTTTTTCACCTTCTTCTCTGGTCCTTTCTAAAATCCTTATTTAAAATCCTATGGCTTGACCAGCTACTATCACAGAAAGACATGGAGAACTTCCTACATGCTTCTTGCAAGATGTGACTTCAGCTGTGAAAAATATACAGAGGCCTGTGAAGTTCCTGAGCAGGAGATGTTTACAAAAATAGTATCTGTATCAGATCTATAGAGGCAGGAATCGTCCTCCGGGGACTGTTACTCCAATATGCTTCTCTGTTGGCCTCCTGCCAGTGGCAGTATGGATTCCCCAGTAAATGCTGCTTCTGGCAGAGACCGCTGTAACTGCTTCATAGAAGTAATGGAGTAGATGCCACAAGATTTAATTCTACATCAAGCTGTATTAGCTACTGATAGGATTTTCATGTGGACTGAAAAGGAAATGAGATAGCAAAATGACTCATACAGTTCTTTCTTGTTCAGAGCTCCTTCGGTGCAGGAGACAAACAGAAAGGCTTTTTATGAGGTTCAAAGAATGAAAAAAAGCAGTGCTGATGTCGTTCAGTTCCTGAAAGTGGTGTAACTTATCTGCCATAACTAGAAGGCTGGCTCCTTTCAAGATGGGAAAGTATTTGAGGCTGTGTGAGTCAACTGAAGATTAGAAGGGAGAATAGGTGGAGGTATAGACGCAGGATGTTTGCATTACATGTTGTGATGCAAGCTCACGCTTATCTGCACTCGCATTGGAGCAAATGTGACCTTGTTCTGCCTGCACCCAGAGGTCATAAAAAACTTTATGAGAGTGTATTAGTTCTGTGCTGAGATGGAACTAGTCAATCCACACCCTCAATAGAGTATCTATCAAAAAATCCTCCTGGGTGTCTTGTCCCCTGTTGCTGAAGAGAGGTAGTGGTAAGCACCAAGGCATTGTTTTTCCTCCTCCCCTGCACGGTGAGTTGTCAATTTGGTCTATACTGCTGAAGTAGACACACGCTTTGGATGTCCTGGGATTGTCTATAGGAAACTGAAAGTAGACAGAGTGTCCTGAATTAAAGGCAATCTTTCTCGGAGGAATGAAATACTTTGATGTTAGCCAGATACCTTAAAACCACCCTGACTTCAATGCAGGTTGAATTTAAAAAAAAAAATATATACATTTCTGAAACAAATTCTAAGAATTTCTACAGTGGAGAGGTACATCACGCCAACACGTAAAGAGCAGGCTAGCAGGGGGTTAGCTGTAATACAACAGCCAGCACTCCTGCACTTGCTTTGCTGCAAGATCCCTGTTGGGTGACCTCACTTATTCAGTGGTATTCAATGAGCATACAAGCACCTTTTTAACACAGCACTGGCACACGGGCACACACCAACATAAACGTTCAATGCTCGGTGTTCACCATTCTTTTTTCTCCTTATCTTGATATTTGCCTTCCATTCGTTTTTCTTAAGGATTTGTAACTTCATGGCTGTTCTGCAGATTTTTAGCACGGGTAACATTCTCTCAGCATCTTCATCCATGTTAGCTTTTTATCTGGAGTCATGCAGAAGTGGTTTTTTCTCTATATATTAAGATCTAAGCTTTCATACAGTTGCCATTTCTAGACTTTTACGGAAGACATAGAAAAGGAATTTACCATCTGGAACTCTGGTGGTGCGGTTCGTTCTGTGAGCATTTCACCGATGCCTTTGTAGCACACTGACCTACACTCACCCTGACGTGATCATGTATCACCTTCCATTTGAGCCTGGAGAATCACCGCTCCCTGAAACTCCAGCTAAGTATCTAAGAATTAGCGAGTCTAGTCTGCTTCATCTGTCACACACTTCGCCCACTCAGCAACACCATTCTGGCAATTATCGTCCGTAAATCTGTTCTGCATCCTCGTACGTCCTCACCTTGTGTCCGAACCAGCTAAATGCCTCCTCACATGGAATGAGACTCAAGGTAGGCTGGGCCATGCTCTTAAAATTCCAGTTCCTTCTGCCATTGCCTGGGGCATTTCCAGGGGCATGTGAAATGAGATGATGAGTGAGTTCGCAGACAAGGGACTCTTTCCCACTCTCTCCCTGCCAGGAAGGGCTCAGCAGATGCTAACAGATGAGGAGGAAAAAAAGAAAGGCAATTCCAGGAATGCAAGAGAAAGGCAACTCGGTTAATCTATGTCAGTCACACCGACAGCATGCAGGTTCCTCACTATTAGGTGGGTAGTGCCAAGAGGGCAGGTCTGAGGAGGTGGCTTTAGATGGTCAAAAAAGGGTGCGTGGTCTGCACTAGGAAAATACACCCCCAGTAACATAAGTGTGAGGTGTACAGTAGGATGCAGGCATCTTTGATGCAGTCTGTGTCTTATTTTGCCTTTTTAAAAACATTTACTTCATTCTCTACTGAGTGTCTCATCTCCAACCAGTGAAACACACAGCAGCTACTTCTCCTAAATGTCACTTGAATCTATACTAGTGGTGGTGCCCAAACTGCATTTTTAAAAATAATCTGCAAGCAGTTAATGTGCTTTTTAAACTCCTACTGTTATGTAAAAAGGCACAATATTTTTAGCCTTACAAAATACCAGTTGTCATCTCCTCACTCTCTTCCTCTGATATACTGGAGATGGGGGACTAGAAGCTAACAGAAACTATAGATACTCTCTTAAAAATATTTTTTGTTGTTGGTTTTGTTGGTTTTTTTTTCTGCAAGGAGCTTTTAGTGTTATACAAATCTTAATAAAAACATATGAAAATACCCAAAACCTTAAAAGTCTGAAGTAAGTACTTCTTATTTTAAAAGCTAGTGATTACTGCTACATTCTTATATCTGGAATAATGCAAGTATGATGTATCCAGAAGCAAAATATTGACTTTAACTCCTGCACTGACAGAATAGCCATTATATTTTTAAAATCTCCAGAAAATACCCTCTGCCATATGACATGGAGCACACAGCTGGTGTGAGTAGGCTCTGGCAAATCAACATTGACTCAAACTATTTTTGGAAACAAGTCAGGCCTGCTGCTGTTTCTGGAGGATATGCATGCATCTACCTGCTCTGCTGTGCTGCACTCCGTAACGCATTACGGTGGGATTCGGAATGCTTGCCTCTGTGATTATTTGGAGGTGACCTTTCCGTTCTCATCTGCATTTACAAGTCTTCCGAGGTCAAATGTATTCACCTCCTGACGACTGCCTTAACAAGCGCATTTGGACCTTGCTGGTTTCTGCGTTCTCTACTGAAATTTGAGGAATAGGATTTCAGAAGAGACTGTCTCAACTCTTCTTATTATCTTGCAACCCTTGACACTCTGATGGTACCTCCAGATGCTTCTAGCTTGGAGGCATCCCCCGTCAGAAGCAGACCAGGAAAGAAAGGCATCCCATCCTCAACCCCACTGTGATCATAGCTGATCCTTGAAAGAAATCCCCTGACTCCCTGAGGTTTGTGGCACTAATGCAGTTCAGGAGATGGCCACTAGAAACTCAGGGACTAAGAATGTTTACTGTTGCACCCCCCAGTACAGAAAGGAACATGTATCAGCATCAGGCTAAGGCAAAGGCCCTAAAGTCCATGTAACAAGAAAGTGGAGGAACACCAATAGCCATCAGTCTGGGCAGCGTTGTGTCCAGCAATCAGTAACCCTGTCACTTCCCGTACATACTAAGGAGTGCCACTGCCTTGGAACAAAGCACCCGCCAGGTGAGAAGCCTGCTGGCCTTCCTTAACACTGTCGTGCTTTTGTGCTGGCAGACAGCTGCGCTGTCTTTTCTTAAACCTGGTTGAGTTCGAGACTGGCCAGCAACTGTGGCTGGGTCCCCCTGCACGAATCACTAGTGTTTTAACGCCTGCAAGTACTTTTTCATAGAACTGTGTGGGCTGGAAGGGACCTGTAAAGATCACACAGTCCAAGACCACCCTGCCATGGCCAGGGACATCTTTTCACTAGATCAGCCTGCTCAAAGCCCTGTCTGACTTGAAGGGCAGTGACTTGTCCTTACTCAGCATCTTTAATCATCAGACACCCGTGTTCTGCCCATGTTTTTGACAGAAAAGCAATTTTAAATGTAATCAAGACCTACACTGAGTGGATACACGTTTTTATTTTCGTAGTATAATACTGTAATCAGCCATCATGACGTTTTAAAAAGTTTCCCACCTCTCACACTCATGGGTAGTAGGCCCATTCTCACACAGTAAGGCTGTGAAATAATGCAAGAGCTTCTATCTGCTCTCCCAGAATGCTGTTCCCTGAAATTGGTTTTAACCTGCAGTAGATAAGGGAACATTTATCAGACTCTCATATTTATTAGTTCTTCTTCCGTTTATTGTCATCCGGGAGAAAGAGTTGAAACAATTGTAGATGAGAAGAGCTCTGGTGTCATGCTCCCTCAAGTCACGTAAATAATTGCTATGTTTAGGAGAGTGGAATTCTTCAGGCACCAGCTGTGTAACTCAAAATTCCATTCCTTGCTTGTAGGTGCAGGGATTTGGAGAACAATTTTCGAGTCAAAAGCAAACACAAATGGAAACTCTAGGACTCTGCAAAGCAGACAGGATGCAGCATGTACTGCAAGCTTCTCATCAGTGTAGGCTGAAAGACAAAATGAATTCCGAGTCTAATGAGGGAGTTATTCCAGCCTCAAAACCAAGCCTGGAGCCTGAGAATATGGAACATGGAAGAGTCAAAAAGAGTCTACAATTTATTGTCCCTCTAATCCTGACTGCAAGCTAAGGCCATGAAGTTGAATTTAGGCTTTTGGCACCAAAGGATTGATATCTGTCTGCAGTGATATGAAGCCTGAGGAGTTAGAGGCAATGAACAGCATCAACCACATGAGACCTTCATCCAAATTCTTCAAAGCGTTCCTCTCATTACTGAACTGTGCCCTCTACCATTCCCTGTCCTCAAGAAGACTCACTTGCAGGGTGTAGTCTAGCCCCTGCTGAATGGCTCCTTTTGAAACCTAGGAGGGAATGCATACAGACAGTATCCCATATGTTCATATGTGAACCTCGATGCAGATTTCCTCTTTCTTGGCTCGGGAAAAAATTAGAACCATTTTACTGCACGGGAGAAATGCAGGCTGTCCGGTGTGTCCCAAAGCAAGTGGACAACTGGAACTAAGGCAGCTCCTTCTCTTTGAGGGTGTTACATCTGCGGTTGCTGAGGTTACATCATCTTGTACTTCTCACCTATACATTGTCTGGAATATAACACATGGGTCTTGCACTGTCTCAGTTTTCCACACCTTTGCTTAAATCCACAATATTCTCTGTTTTACTTCAAAAAACACATTTTCAATACAAATATATCATTTCTTTTTTATAAAATCTCATTTTTTGTTTTATCTTCTTAAAAGAGAGGATTGATGACCACCCACCTTTGGAGGACACAGTTTTGGAGACCACGGTTATAAAGGCCAAATAAACAGGAAGCAAAAGGATTCTTGCTGGTAGGACCCAGCAATTCTTTCCATGATGCCAAACACTATGTACCAAGGTTTTGGGGAAGAAAGCTGTTGGTGGAAGGCCCTGGTAGAAAGCAACACTGAACTGGAGAAACAGCTTTGTAAATAGCGCATTTATTTCTTTTGGCAGCAGCCAGTCTAGCACTGTCTCTGAAACCATCAGTTACTCTGCAGAAAACGGTTTGATAAGGCTTTTCTCATAACCTGACCCACCCCATTTTCATCAGCAGCCCTGCTGAGATTCCCCTCGCTGTTCCCAGGCATCTTTGACTACTTGCTGCTCCCAACTTTGAGCCAGCACTGTAGACAATTTGCTTTAGGTGGCCCTGCCCTGGACAGTGTGGTCCTAACCTCACCTCTACCTCTTGGCCTGGGGACCGAAGTGCATCCATTATATATTCCCAACTCTTCCAGTAGGCCCAGACTTAGCATTTAATACAGCACAGAGAAAGCTTAGCATTAATCAATAAAATGTGGTTAGACTAAACAGAAGTTATACGACTAAAGGAGTATCAGAGATGCAACACAGTTACGAGAGCTTTTCATCGGTTAGGAAAACAGGGAGTCCTATGTGGCATCACGAATTATTAACTAACTCATGCAGACATAAAGTGGCATTAATTGATCTGTTGCTGCGGATGAAAATTATACAGACGCAGACATTTTACATTATTAACACAACTAAAGCACCCTATCCGGCATCAAGATTCCTTTCTTCTGACTTCAAGCCTATTGTTAATGCAAAGATTCCCCTCTGCAGCTACCTGAACCCTCTTGAATCTAAGTTCAATTTTCTGCTTAACAGGTTTAATTCACCATTAGTGTTCTTGCAAATAATAATTTCTTTTGTATTTGAGGGCTTATTTTTTCTTCTCTTACATCTATTTCTATTTTCATTTTATAGCCACTTAACTACTGCCGGCATACTCCTCAGTGCAGTACATGAATTTGCCACGTCACTTCTGTATGGCATTATTCTTTATTTACTCGATGCATTACATGGCTGAATTACCAGTGAAGATGCTTTAGATGCCTCCACAAAAACTTTTGTCTCTCTGAGGTGGGTTCCTTGAACTCTTAAGGATTTCTAAGCTTTGATTTGACAGCCAGTACTGGGGCTTGCTTCCTGTCACTCACCTTAAAGAAGTGCCCAGCTAGAACTGCATATTCTAACACCCGCTTTGCAATGGGCTGTCATTTGACCCATGGGGCAGAGTAGTAGTCACACCACAATATACTCCAGAACACCAGATAACTATTTTCATGGCATCAGACAGCTGAAGTGATTTATGCAGAGGACTGCTGCTAATTCCAGAAATTACAAAGTCTGGCACAACAAGCAGAGTGTATCTGCTGATTCATCTCTGTACCCAGATAGCTAAATGCCTGTTCAGGACTAGTATTTTGCTTCAGCTAATGAGATTAACTACAACTGTGTAGCCCTCAAGGGGCTCATTTCAGTTTGCAGCAGCAAAGCCTCTACTCCTCCAATGAACTGCATGAAGAAAGCTTGCAAGCATAAGGAGATTCTTATTTTCTTTCTGGAGAAATCAGAACTAAGAGAGGGAAGTTAGTTCATTTCCAATTACAAAGAGCACAAACTTCAAATCCGCTACATGGCAAGCACAAAATCAAATTCAAGTTTCTCCCTGTGTATTCTGATTTGAGAATTGTAGCTTTCGTAAGTCCAACCTCCTAAACACTTCTCTGTTTCATGTTTGCTCCTTGTGGTGAGGAGTTAATACAAGACGTCGAGGAGGGTCTGCTTTTCCTTTTTCTCACACCCACTTTACTCCATCTGCCTTCACGAGCTTTTAACATCGCCGTGTTGGTGAGACAATCAAACACTGCAAGCATCTGGCTTTATGGGGATGTGACCAGAAAGTATGAGAGCACAGGTTTGTTTGGGGTTTGTTTGTTGTGGGTTTTTTATTTTTTTTATTCTTTCAGCACTTTTTAAATCTCAATCTGAGGCATTCTTTGTTTTCTCTGGAGTCAGGGCTAGCCCAGGGAACAGTGGCAGAGTACTCTGAGGTAAGGCTGGTTGTGCAAGGTGTGCTGTGATGTTCCAGAATTTGGTTAGCAATTCCACAATGAAACCTTTTTAGATCTGCACTGACATCTCTACCCGAACAAGAGGGGGGGAAAAAAAGTTGCCTATACTAGAAAAGTGTCAGTGTTAGAAGACGTAGCATGGAGATACCTTCTTTATCCCGTAAAATTATTTTGTGCATTAACCATGGGAGATAAAAAGGCTGATGCCTTGTCTACAAAAGCAGCAATAACTTCGGGATTATTTGGCACCCATACAAACACCTATATATCCCCAAGCAATTCACATCTATAGATAAACAGTGCAACAGCTGCAGCTGGGCAAGGAGTAAGGTGCCCAGTGCTACACATTGCTATAGGTGACATTTTCATAGGGTATTTAAAACCGAAAAGCCTCCAAGAGGGCCCATTTTTTCCAAGCGTATCAGCTGCTTAAATAAAAGCCATTACCTCTTTGTACAAACCTTGCTTTTAAAATTAGAGATGTGTTTACACTGGATCTCTTGAGCCTCGATGAACCTTTTTGCATAGCTCCTTAAGTGAGCCTTTTGCACTAATGCACACCAGGAGCATAACTGATGTGCTTTGGGGATTACTCGATCACCCCTGAGTAAACTACTGGTACCAAAACATCCCTATGTTGATAGGTAAAGTCTTAGCAGCAGACAAGCCCCAGGTCTCCTGAGCATTACCAAATACAGTAATTCTCTAAGGAATTTGCAACAGTTGGGGTATTAACCCAAATATTAAGGCCAAATTCCAAAGTACAATAATTGTTCAAAGCACAGGAATTCTGTTTTGATTGGCATCCCTCCTCCTCAAGAGGCTTAGAAGGAAAAAGACTAGGGTTGAAAGTTACATGCTCTGTCGTGGTGCTGTCGCTGGCAGTCCCAGAGCAGGGCTGAACCCCCAGCCGGCACTGGAACAAAACCCAAATCGATGCACAACACAAGACAATCTAACAAAGCCATTAAAATGGCTAGTGTTTGATGTAAAGTAGCTTAGTGTTTGCCTCGCAGAGAGTACATGGAGAACAAGTCCCTTTTCTGAACGGTGGAGTCAGCCGATGCTTGCTTGAATTTCTGGAGAGTGTGAGTCAGATGCTCCCGCAGCTGGTTCGTGCTGGGAAGAAGCCAGCAGGGACCCTGACTCACCAGAGCCGCCACTTTCCTCCCTGAAGTCCAGCTGAGCGACTGGAAGGGAAACCACGGTCGGGGGTCTGCTCCGGAACCAGGGAAGGCAGGAGGAACAGTGCACTCCGAGGGTGGAAGGCAGCGAGCCTGGGCCGGGGCGGGTGCCTGAGCGGTACGGGCGGGACCCTGGGCGAGGGGCCGCAGTGCAGCGGCGGAAAGCGGGCCGGGAAAGAAACCCCAAGAAACATTTCTTCTCCGTGCCCGCCGGCACGTAAAGAAATAAGCCCTCTCCTCCCTAAAGGCAGAAAGGGCATACACAGGAGAGCAACCCGAGGCTGCCGCCACTGCCCCAGGCAGCCCCGTCCCCCAGCCGCGTTCGCCTTCCCCCCGCCTTACCTCACAAGCACATTCCCCAGCGAGTGAGCTCAGCTGTTCGCGCAGCCTCTCGCCTTTTATGGTCAAACAACTTTGCCTGGGCGAGGCTTTTTTCACGAGTTGGTAGGGAAGCGCTGGGGCTCAGCAGTTCCCCCACCCACCTCTCATTTCTCCCATCTTTCCCGGCAAGCGGGCGGGCCGGCCGAGGCAGCCGGTTGCGCAGGGGTCGGAGTAGCCCAGCCTCGGCATCTCCAGCCCCGGGGGCGGCATTTCCCCCCCCTCCCCATCCCCGAGCCTCTTCCCCAGAGGTGAGTCTCGTCGAGTGATAAAGCCGTTGTCCGCAGCCCCGGGGCTGGCCGGCCTTGGGCAAGCAGGGGGTGCGTCCGCGTCGTGGTGTGCGGGCTCCCTGCCGCTCCCGCCGGGAAGGTTGCTCGCCTCCTACAAAAGTCTCTCGGTCTCTTTATGGCTGGTTTACGTTTGCGGCCCTTGGGAGTTTCTTTTGCCTTTCCGCAGAAGATAGGTTCGCGTTGCTGGGGGTGTGTGCGTTGGGGGGTGAGTTTTCTTCCCTCCCGGTGGAATGGAGGCAGCTGGACGCTCCCGTATAGCTCCAGCGGTGGGGAAGAGGGAGGGGGGTGTTACTCGGAACAGGCTCTCCTTTGTGTGTGTACGGACGAATGAGACACCTAGGGAGCCTTTTTCCAGATGTGCTCGAGAGGGAGGAATCTGGGGCTCTTTGTGCCGGAAATTTGTTTAATTTATTACTTTCTGTCGCTCTGGGAGCCCTCTGAGAAAGTGAAGACACAAGCGATTGCAAAGTCGTAAACCTTCCAAGCGGTTTAAATGTGTTTGCATAGCTTTTTGGAGTTTTTCCTCTCCCCACCCCCTATCCCCCCGCACCTCCCCCTAAACCGCACAGGGAGGAAGCAAGCCCAGCATATGGGGGAGAAGTTTGTGGCTCTGAACGACCCCCTCCCCCAGCCTGGTTGTTCTAAGGCTCTACCTTGCAGCTTACATAGCTGATAGGACTTTGCTCTCTGAAGCTTTATAACTTTGGGCCGGGCTGACAGGACTTTCTGGTGTTTGTACGAGAGGATGAAAATAAGCGTAACTTCTAAATCTATTTAATCTGTTGATTTCGTATTCTGGGCTTTTTTTTTTTTTTTTTTTTTGGTCTAGTTCTTCTGACTCCCCTCAGTTGGGAGGAAGTTGGCAAATAGGGGCAGTACAGATACTGCGTGTCAGACCACAGTGTTGGGCTGGCTTTTTACTGGGGCTCCCTGTGTGGCTGGAGCCAAACTGCTTTGTACCAGCAGAGGTGAGGAGTAACACACAGCTCTCTGCTTCCTCAAGTTCCTCCTCCTTTTGCTACCCCACGAAAGGAGCTGAGTTTTTGAAAGTGGTGTCTTGGGGTCAAAGAACAGAAAGCTGTCTGAGTGCATAAGAGGTGGGAGACCCACCACAGAACCTTCTAGGAGGTGACTCTGCTGCTGAGGGAGGTGTCACTTGATTTTGTCCTCCTGCATCTTCTTGCTCTCTGTTAGAAACAGTGTATGAGGCAACTAAGTGTCTTGACTGTGTCCTTTGGGGACATCTTTCCTCATAGCTCCACTTGAGTCATCTTAAATGCTGTTACAGCAGGCAGAAAAAAAATCTCTGCCCTCAGGGAAAATGTGAGGATGAGAAGGATTTGAGATTGTCTGCTGGTGCAACACTCCCTCTCCCATAGCTTTTACACCACACTCGCGTAAGCTGTGTGCTCCCGGTAAGGTTTAGGTGATACTGGCAATGCTGCAGGGCCTGGAGGGTCAGGCTTTGCAAGGCCAGCCTTGCTCAGCCTGTTTGGTCTGTGCGTGGGTGGACCAGTAAACAGAAGAGAGGATGAACAGGGGCAGCTGCTGGATGGAGACAGCCCTAAGCAGAAAGGGCGTTAAGTGTGACACAATGTACCAGGAAGTGGTCAGCCCTTGGTTGAGGGAGATAGCAGCTGCTGGTAGCTAAGCCAGCATGTTTTTGTGATGCAGCTGATGTCCCAAGACAGTCCCTGTGTTGACTAACCCTGGTATGTTTCATGAGAAGTGACATTGTCACCGTGCTGTTCTGCCCGTAACGCTGTCAATTCTGGTAGAACTACTACCAAGTGGTTTGTTACACATAGTGAAACAGTGAAGCAGGAGGCAGAGTCTGAAGAAAGGTGAAAGTCTTTTTAATAGCTTCCTGTGGCTTGATGGGAAGCTGCAGACTGGAGAGAGTTGGTCAGTCACTTCTAACCTGCAATGTGTTGGCCCCTACAAGTCTGAGAGACTGAGGACAGACTTTGCTAATTACACTTTTGCCTTGGTCCTTTCCCATGCCGGATTAACATGGGAGATGCTCAGCACAGCTTTTTGGCTGCTGCTTATTCATGCAGCCTCTTCCGCCCTTTGAAAAGCCCAGAAGAGTTTGTCAGAGCACATCCAACTCACTGCACAAAGGAAATAAAAAGTGCAGCGGGGGGGGGGGGGGGGGTTCATATTTGTCAATGTTTTGCCATGCGTGGGACCTGGAGAAGCTGTTACAGGTTACTGTATCTTGCCATACTGCAGTAAATGGTGGGAGCACTCAGAAGGGGCCGTGCAGGTCTTTATCAGCAGCCATGGGTGAATTGGCAGTGGACGGATGTTTGTGGCACCAGGGCTGTCTGTCCCAGCAGCTGTTATTGTCCCTGTGAGAGAGGCCGGCAGTGTGGAGGGGCACTGATTTGAACATGCCAACTCGAAACGCTGGCACAGATCCCCTGTGCTGGCGGAAGCGCTATTGTGCTGGGGTGTTAGGAGGACTATAGGCATGCCAGGCTTTACAACAAAGCATCTGGCTTCATGGAGATTTCTAGCACGGGTGAGATTTCTGGCCTGGATTGAAGGACTGAGGGAATCCTAGAAATGTGGCTCTCATCATGAGACCTGCGGTTCCTGAAGCAGCCGACTTGGCGACTGACCGTGCGAGGCTGGTGGTGGAAAAGAGAGAGGGGAGAGGATTCGTACGCCCGCATGCTGCGTGCTTGCACCCCTCCCACCCCACGGGCTGCCCTTGCGCGGGGCAGGACGGCAGCTGCAGCGCCTGGAGGGCCGGAGCCGCGGCTCTCGCCGCGCTGGCGGAGCCCCCGGCAGCCCCGGGGGGCCACCCCCAGCCCCCCGGAGTGGCCCAAACCCTTGGCAGTGGGGGAACTGATTTGTTTCGCATTCGCTAGGATACTCATGAAGTAATGTGTTAAATCTCGTATATGGTGGCATGTGCC
>JAAGNO010018120.1:0-37298 GCA_033439905.1 Ceryle rudis
ATCACTAAGTCTCTCTCCCTTATTCCTTTTCTCTTCCCCTTTGGGGAGGGAGGGAGGTTAACAGAGAGCATCTGTTATATGTCTAAGGGCCCTGACCATAAACCATGACACAAAGTTTGACATGATAAACTGGATAAAACTATTATGTTCAGAAACATGTCTATTGTTAAAAAGCCAGCAGTAAGCGTTGACTATTGAAATTGTGGGGAATTGCAGTGTCTGCAGCATAGCTGTGCCAGAATAGCACAATGTACATAGGTGCCCTGGCTGCTGCTGTGCCGCACTTTCCTTGTTAGGGAATGAGATCTAACAGATAACAATAGTCCCTGAGTAATAGCTCTTAAACATCTCTGTAAAGTTTCCATGGTAAAGGAAATAGCAAGTTTTGAGCCTTGGGAAGTAACAGCTTTGGAACAAGGAAGGAACGTTTTGTAGCATTCAGATTGCCACCTGTTAAAATGGCCTTCTAAAGGAAGCTTGGCCTTCAGCACATTTTGGAGAGCAAAGCTCAAGCTGGGGCTTGTGCCAGGCACCAAACAATACCCATAGAGCTTGATCAATATGTAATGTTATTCCTTTTCATTTGTTCATTGCATAATAAAGCTACAGGACTCTGTAGCTGCAGCACCCTGGCCCATGTTAAGAAGATGAAGTTCATATTAATGAAAATGGCAAGATTAGGAATCAAATTGAGCATTTGGTGGTAGGGTAATTTGGATTATTGGTTTAGCACCAGGGATTTTTCTGTTGAAAGAGGGTTATTCCTATGAGTATGTTACTGGAGTTCAGTCTATGGACGCAAGCAATCAACACTGTTATAGAATAGTTTGTTACAGTGTAGACCTGTGTCTAGTATGGTGAGAAAATGATGCAATATTATATTAGAGTGAGACAAACTTGTGCTTTGTAATTAGCCAGTGAGATGAGAGACCTGACTTAAACTTTACTGCGGGCTCTCATACCTGTGAACCTGGTCACTGCACTGGGTTTCTGTGTGCCCCTGTCAACATCCTGCCACAGGATGCTACTGCTTTCTACACAGACCAAATCACCACCCATTTCCAACTTCATCACCGTGCTTTCAATAGGGAGGCACCTGGAGAAATTCTTCTAGATATTAAGCACTTTAAATCTTAATAAATTCATCTTCCTCATACATTGCAACCACTCTGGGTGAACTCCGGGACTCAGCTTTTTGCTCTTAATACAAAGCTCATTCAATTTCACAAATTTTTTTCTGACTGAAGTTGGTCGTGTGTTAGATTGTTTGTAAGCATCTGTTGCACCTGAGGTGTCCTGACTTAAAACACAAAATGCTGAGCAAATGTTTCTGAAGATCAAGATTAAAAAAAAAAAAAAAGTGCAACCTGTTTTCCTTGAATATTCCTTAAATATGCCAGGAGACCTTAAATGACCAGTATGCTATTTAGTTTTGACTGGCAAATTGAAAAGACAAAGCAATTGTATCAAAAGTTTACTAATCTAAGTTAGAAACTTCCACTTTTAGTTTCACTACTACTTTTCTTCTCGGCCTAATTTCTGTTGGATGTTTTGATTATTGTCAATGCAAAATATTTTGTCTGTACTCATGTGTGAACAATATTTTTGGAGTTCATTTTTCAAAGCATATGTGTGTTAGCCTTTAATGAAATAAAAAGTTTCATTTTCTGGTTGGGACAATGTGTCTTTAATATGGAATCCTGACCTTGTACACTTGTCTTCTGTAACCTGGTCTGTGGGGTTGTTTATGACGTTTGCTTTACGTCCTTCACACCCTTGCACTAACCTTCAGCTAATCTAATATTGATTTTTATTTTTTTTCCCAGAAGTTTATTGTTTGCAATTGGAAGTATTTTTCAGATTGGATACTATACTAATTTTTCACTGCAAAAGACTTGCAGGCTGTGGGTTGCTAGCTGAGATGGTGAGGACAGGAGTTTCACAAGTGCCCAAGGCCCAAAGTCCTCATCTCAAGTGTGAATGAACATTGCTGTAATACACAGTCATCTCAGCTAGATTTCATAAGGCTTTAAAACATAAAAGTAATTATAAGATTCCTAGTCAACATCAGCATACTCATTGTAGTGGGGCAAATCCCAAATTCTGTTGTGCTTTTTTCAGGAAAAAAAAAAAGTTGTGTCCGGGAAAGCTTTAGAGGCTTGATGGTGAGCTAGAGTCCAGAGAAAGCTATGTGGAGTCTTTTCAACCATAACAGCACTTGCTTTTCAGTCCTAGTACTTCTTGAGTATGTAATGTAGCCTTTCTGACTCAGAACTAGGTATTTTATTTCCCATTTCAATTACTCTTTAAAATTCATCATCCATCAGAGTGTTTTAGCATGTGAATAGCCCCGGTGATTGCAGATTGAATCAGACTGGGGTTTACAATAAGACATCCATGGAGAAAATACACTTATCGACAATGTAAATATTGTATTCCGATACAAATGTGACTCCTCCTGAAATTATACATTGATTTAGAACAAATTATAATTATGTCTTTTCTCTCTCTTAGCATTATATCCTACAGTATAGGAATGCTTCCTACCTCCATTATGTGTCTGTCTTCAGCACTTGCATCCTTTCAACCAAGTAGGATACCCCACTTCATAACAGAAGCCTGCTTCATTGTTTTAATGGAAATCACCTATGGATAACGGAGGCAAGATGCTTGTTTAGCTGCCTAACATTTAGCATTTCAGATAGATTATTTTGGCCTAACCTATACTGGTGATTGCATTAGGTATAAGTGATATTCCACTATAATGGATTTTGCCCCATGAAGATTTTCTAACAGTAAAGACTTGTCTCCTAATTCACCAGTTTCTTCTCTAGCAATTTTTGCTGCTATTTGACCCTCCACCATTAGAACCTTTAGTTTTACATGAAGAGGAAGAAGTAATTCCTCTTCCAGTGTCCGGCAGAAACTTTTGGGGTAGTCTCTTTTCTATGAGATCCTGCACCTGGAAACTGCTTGTCTCCTGCTTTTCTGGGCTGGTGCATAGTCAGTCTGTTTGCAAGGTGGGTTTTATTAGAATGGAGGTGCTGTGAGTTATCGCCTAGTTTTTTGAAAGGCTGCAGTAAACCTTGGTGTGATTAATTCTTTCAGTAGCTCATTTCTTTGTTATCTTCGTGGATTTTTTTTTTTTACTTCAAGAATATTCCCCACAAGCAAATTCCTTGAAAAGAAAGGTGACTCTTATGATGAATGTGGAGACTTGCTTTTGAGAACACTGTGCTAAAGCACCTGCTGAAATGATTTCTCTAGACCTATGTATGGCTCCTTCTCCAACCTTTTCCTCTGAAACCTATGTAACATTTCAGCTGGTTCCATCAAAAACTATGAAACAGCTATGTCAGGTTTCAGCCTCCTGCTGATAGACTTCAGCATGACAAAGCTACAGGTAACAGAAATAGATTTTGCAATCAGACATCAGAGAAAGCATATACACTATTATCTGAACTGTGTTTTCTATGTGCATAAAAAAAAACCCCAACCCACACAAAACCCCTTCTGCTAAAGCAGAACTGGTCCCTGCTTAGGCTTTTCTGCTTAGACAAGTACAAGCTGAGCTCACAACTGATTCGGTTAGTGGAAGAAAGGCTCTTTCAAGCATGAATCCCTTTCTGGACGTGCCAATTCTCAGTGAAAAGGTTTTGGATATTATCAGTGAGTCTTATGTTGCATGCTCACACTCTTCTGCCTAAATCCAAGATCTGGAAGGACTTTCTGTGCATTGGGGATCCTTGTGGAGTCAAGGACAATTCCATGCCGGAGCATGGAAATCTCTAGAAACCAGGGGAGCAAAAGGACTTTTCTGTATTGGCTATTCCATATAAATAGATTTATTATGTATAATATGTCACTAACAATAAGTTTGCCATCATAGTGACCACTTTTCTACAAGTCATTCGCAAAGCTCTGTGATGTTTTGCAGCATTGCAAGTTGTTTTTTTATAATGATGGTGCTTTTGCATTAAACAATATGAGCTTGCAATGGCTGCTCATCTGTGTAACAGTTTGGTGTCTGCAGAGTTATTTTTCAGATGCTGAAACTGTTCGGTGTGCTTGTATCTTGGGCTCGTGCAATGTGTCTTTTTTTTTTTGTTCATGCATATTTTCAGTCTTTTCCTTGTTTTAGGCAAGTAAACACTACAAAACAGTCTAATACTTTAATGTAAAGACTTGTTTTCCACTTAAAATCAGTAAGACAAATCCTGTAGTCCTTATTCAGTGAAAGGTTTGCTTATTTGAGAATGGATCCAGCACTGTACTAGTTATTTTCATTCAGTGGAAGTACGTCCCTCCCTTCTTTCTCCCAGAGGAAATCTGTCAGCTTGTCTGTTCCACAGGCCAAGAAGTATTGGCAGGTTTCAAAACTAAATGTGTCATCCTCTCTGACAAATAGTCAGTCAAAGGGCAGACATGTTCCTATCGCTTTCTCTGAAACCAGCCAGCTCTGTGCTAGAGAGAAACTGGCTCTGTAAAATAAGAGCTGCAACAAGGCATTTCCCAAAGTGCTGCCTGTGAATGTGCATTAATGTTGGAGACTGTGCAGGCTGCACCTCAAGCGTGCTCTGCCACTTCCACAAAAGGAGGAAAAGTATCAGACGTCTGTGACTGCAAATCTTTTCTTCATGCTATGAAACCCCATGCTGGTGGTCTTTTGCCTGGCTCTGGAATTAGACAAGGATCTGTGGTGGGAAGTTTCTGGAGGAGCAGGCTCATCCAGTTTTAAATTTTTGAGTTTTCTGCCTTTGATGGAGGGTTCGGACTTGGTGATCAAAAATGCAGGAATTTTCTTTTGAGACAAAGATGGGAAGTATAGTCTTTACATGCCTAACATCACTCATAGACACATGTATCTATTAGAATCATAGAATGGTTTTGGTTGGAAGGGATCTTCAAAGATTGCCTAGTTCCAGCCCTCTTGCTGTGGGATGGGACACCTTCCACTAGATCAGGTTACTCAATGATAACATCAGTCAGGTGTGAACTGTCAGTCCCATGTGTTTGCAAGAGTGTGACACAAGAATTGTCCTTGGGGTTTCAGTTCAGGCTTATGGTGATTCGGGGAGAACACAACAGAGCATTTAACTTGTGCTTCATGGCTTTTCCTGGGGGACTTGGACAGCCCAGGCACTTAAAGTTGCCCTGAGATCAAATCAATTTCCACCTGAAGGTTTGCAAATGGTAAATTTTTAACCCTTAGTGTTGGCCAGCTGCTGGTACTTCACTAAGAAACAAATTGTTTCAAGTTACAGGTGTTTGGGTTTTTTTTAATTCTGACTAGGAGAGCATACATCCAGGGGTTTCTAGGGTTGTAGTAGTAATAATTCTGCTATGACATCATATGCAGCCCTTGGCTCATCTGTTGTATTTTCAAAGCTGTTAACATAGCATCACTTTGAGATTCCCTACCTCACACATGATGTTACTTAGTTCACTTGCCCAGTCCTTGCTACCTTTAAAAGATGGGTTCCAGCGTTCCTATGAGCTGAGGGACTTCTGTCAGAAATTCTTCTTAACTCTACTGTGGAATGAACAGTTCATTAAACTGGGAAATTATTTTAAAGTGTTCAAGAGCCTGGGGCTGTTGTAGCAATCAAGGTTGCAAATAGTTCCCAGCTCTGAGGAATATTTCTTATTATTTAGAAGAATCAAGGATTTGAGTACTGCTGCAACTTTGTAAACTCAGTGGTTTAGTTTTGAAGTCATTCTCTGGTGGTGCTTTCTTCTGTGAAACAAGCTTGTAAGTTTATTTGACTATACTTTTTGAGGCTGGGAAGAACCTATGTCCTTTTCTAAACTGGTTGTAGCATGCCTTATTATATTGATGTAATTTCATGCAGCAGAGACTAGGAATACTAAAATATCACAAAGCAGATCGTGTGTATTTCTGGTCCACTTTGAAGCAGGAAGGGGAAACCTTGCAACAGATTGGTTTTTTGAGACTGATAGCCAAATGCTACAGGTTTTCAGAGCCCTGCTTTAACTAAAAAGAGCTCTAATTGAGGGCATTTTCTTTTTGGTGTTTTGCTTTATTTTTTTTTTAAAGCAGAAGTTCGATTTTTTTTGAGTTCCATTTGTAAGTGATTCAGTTTGTATCCATTTGAAGTATGAAGGGTACATGTAGTGCTTTGGGAGTAGTTTGTAGTAAAAATACATTTATGATTATTTAATATGTAGAAAGAGATAATAAGGGATACAAAGAGTTGGGCTCCTGGAAGAAATGGAGATAAGCTTTTGTGATACTCCCCTAAAGTAATTAGCTCACTTTAAGAGAAAATTCAATGAGTCACATATATCTGTGACTAGATTGATGCTGTGTGTCATGCTGTTTATCGTGGTATGTTTTTTGCTGCCCTTTGAACACAGAAAAGGAATTTTGTATATATCTAAAGAATCCTGATAAATACCTGGTTACTGTAAATGTGCCATAAGCCTGAAACAAGATAGAGAAGGGCAGCAGGTATGTCATGAACAAGTCTTGCCAGTGTTAACCACTGTGTTTGGAAAGTATAAAGACTGATTTTTAGGGATTATATGAAATATTTTGAAAGATTGTCAGAGAATATTATTTTTCACTGAAGAGAAAAGTAATCATGTATTTTAATATGGAATGGGAGTATGCTGGGAAGGAGATTTTTCTTTCTTTTTTTTTAACACTAGGAGAAAAGAAAAGCATTTTTTCTAATGAAGTTTGAAAGAGAATAAACTTGGCACCATGGGTCATGGTCCAGTTTTCAGACTATGGGAACCTCACTGGTGAGTAGGAACGTGTTTTATCTTTCATCTTTTACATTAGGGGAAGACTTGCTAGGATTTTATACATTGCCACAAGAATTACCATAGATTCATATTCAGCACATGATGAAAGGGTGCTAAAATGATCTCATTTCTTCCATTATTCTAAGTGATAGGGGAGGTTATCTTTCCTATTGGAGAAGTAATTTTTTCTTGAATACTCTGTATTTGCATGTTAAGTTCCTTAAATGACAAAGTATACTTTGTGTGTATTAGGAAGCTAGAAGACTTCTTTATCTAAATGTTTTTAATTACTATCATTAGCCCACAGCTTTGCTACAGTTTTTATCACTTGCTTATTTGAACTTCTGAGTATAAGGTATAAATAAAAACTGTTATGTTTATCTTCAGCATGTGTCAAGATAATCTGTTTCTCTAATGACTGTGCAGAAGCTTTTAGTCTCTAAATTCATAATGGCATTTTACCTTTTCTTCTTGCAGTGAGAAGAATACATGATTATTTTAATCATCATCTGTTTCTAAATGATCCATATTTTCTATTTCTACACATTTTGGTTGTGTTTTTATTTTTGTTTGTTTTTTGGTTGGTTGGTTTTTTTACATTTTTGTGTATTTGAAAATCTTGGCAATCTACCAGGGTACAGGGTAGATGATGTCTTTCAGTGATGCAGGGCATGTAGCTGGCCCAGAGAAATGCAGGGCTTTTAATGACAGGGCTCTGTGTTTAATGATCCTCCTCAATCTACTATTTGCACTAAGAACACAATACAAATGAGCCAAGTTAGTTCAGCAAACATGTGTTCAAGACCCATTCTTGTACAAAATCTCTGATAAGCAGGAGATGGTATACTGATGTAGTATTTTCTGTAGCCCAGTGCAAATCTAAGGTATCTATGTGACTATGAATTATTAACTAAAAGATATTTATTGTGAAGCAACACTCTTAGGCTTTATCAAAGTGACACAGCAGATATAAATCACAGAACCTATATCCCAACTTCTTGTTTACTTGCTTCAGGGGAAACTTTCCTGTTGAACATTATCCTGTATTTATCATGTCTTTCTGATACTTTGTGTGCTTCTGGCTCTAATCTGTGATCATTATGGTGACAATATTTTGAAGTCCTGTCTGGAAATAATGTCGGTGCGGTGTAGTTGGACAAATGCAAACATGTGAAGGTTTAAAATGTTATTTCTGTTTTTTCCCCTCATCATTATGTGAGATGTAAAAGTGACAGAAGAAAAATGTGAATGTAATTATTTTGATTGTCATAGCTACTATTTTAGCAAAAAAGTTGAATAAGTAAAAAAAAATTTTAAAAAAACAAACTGTTCTCTCATGTCAGCCAGGATGTGAATGAACACTGTGAATAGCAATAAAAAGATGATTTGATTTGTTGATGAAAGGTCATCATAACACCATTCAGGGCAAATAATTATTTAAAATATGGTACAAAACCACACTGAAGTCCCAGTAAAGACAGAGTCTTTGAAAGTAACTTGTATAAGTTGTCTTGGACATCAGAAATTGCTTATGGTGGCCATGACATCTTTAAAATGGAACTGTCCTAAATGGTGTTGCTTCTGCTCCCTGTCCCACAATGTTATTAATTGTGAAGGACTTTAAGGAGGTGGGCAAAAATCCTCTGTAAGTAGCTTTCATTAAATCAATTGCTGTTTTGATGCATAGATAGAAAAACCTTCCACCTACTGACAGCCAAGGGAAATTTGGTATTCATTGTCATACAGTGTAATGAAGTATCTTTTCATACTGGATTTCTTAGTTTAGGAGACATTCCATTTGCAGTAATAACATGGGAAAGGAAGCAAGTCCCAGGTGGAGGCTCAGCGCTCTGAGCAGAGGCAGACTGACTCTGCTTGGGAACAGTTTTCAAATGAAGAGAAATGATTTTGAAGTTCCACTTTTTTTTTTTTTTTTTTTTTTTATAAAGTCAAGAGTAGTTTGAGACTACCAGAGTATTTAGGTACTACATTAATTCCTTTGTTTATTCTAATACAGGCAACTGTTTCACAAAGCAAAATAGATTAAGTCAATTCAAATAAAATAAACTCTGTACAGGAGACTTCCTGCACTATTTAGTTTCCTTAAGCACTTGATTAGCAAGCATTGATATTATCTCTTGTCACTTCAAAGCACTTAAATCCTTTATTGCTTGCTTTGTTTCAAAATGACTTTAAGAAAGGAAGAAAGTCAGGAACAGCATGGCAAGGGTGAGCTGAACTTTTGTTAGCAGCTCTGCCTGTGGATTTGCTGTATGAGATGCATTTATTGAGCTTCTGCTTTTCCCAGCTGTAAAATAGATGTAATCATCTGCACTGTTTTCTTTGAGACTTGTTTTCCTTCTGCTTATCCAACACTATGATAGCCTTGAGGAGGCAGTTCTGTGGTGGTGCCAATGAATCCTTAAGATGCCACAGTAATAATTATAAATTGCTTTGATCGATCATTGTGTGGGGGAGGTCGGAAGGATAGCTAGAAAACTTGATCATCAGTGGTGGGCTGGCACCAGTTCTTATTGGAATTAGACTGCTACTGGCCCAAATACAGCAGTGGAACACTGGTAGGGAGAAGGTGGCCATCTGTGAGTTGAGTGTGGTGGGCCCCCTTTTCATGACCCTGTTAGGTTATCTCCCATGCTTAGCAGGCTAGATGATGAATTTCTCTTGAGTAAGAAAGTCACTTGTATTTGTTGTTAGGAGAATTACTGAGATGCTGCTCCTTCCTAAATTCTCTAGGACGTGTCATGTTGTGCCTGATGCTGTCCCAGCACAGTGCTCAACTTGCCCTGTAGGTGACTATTTTGTATCTGGTACCTACAGGATCTGGGATGTCAGTCGTTCCCTCTCCTTCAAGGTGGGTTGTGGAGTAGTGTGAAAATATCTTCCTCGATTTCCTCTTGACCCATTTTATGGATTCCTCTGATGACAAAGTGTCCATCTGGCCTGAAATCTTCTGCAGTCATCTGAAGAAAGCTAATTCAAATGCTTCTTGCTATTTGCTGTGTGAGACTAGTGTCAGTGTGGCAGTTGAGGGTTCGATGGGCCCTTTGCCGTTGCCAAAGTGTGCTTTTGGTAGCCTAACTTCTCATGGTTTGTGAGCTCTCTTCTTTTTATTTGATGCACGTTTGTTACTGTACAGTAGAGAGCTCTCTTGCCGTTATTTTACAGCAAAGATCAAGGGCTTCCTTACTCGAGAAAGTTTTATTGCTGCTTTTTTTTTTTTTGACTCAAACTTCCACCCAAGTAAATTTGTGAGCATGCCAGAATGGTCTTTCTTTTGCAGAAGTGCTATAAGCTTCTGGTCTGATGGATGTTAGCAGTCCCCAGGACTCTGGGATAGATTATATGGAATCATCCTATTAAGCTTACCACAGCTCAGCTATACTGTTTTTGCGACAGTAACTATAAAATCAATATGGGGAAAATGTTCAGATAAATCAACGGTTGAAAGAATGATAAATACAGGTTCATTGAAACAGCAATAAGCTTTAAATACACCAAATGTAAAGCAATTCTGATACAAATAAGGGGTGTGAGCTTACTTAGATGAGAAATTACCCTCATATGCAGCAACTAAAAGGAGTTGGGGGTAACAGTATATGAGCAACAGAATATATACTCTTTGTGACGCTGTAACTGAATAAGGTGAGATGCTCTGCAGGGGGATGAATAAGGGGGTAGTAAGTAGGAGCAAGGAAGTGGTTTGTCCCTTTACAGCACTAGTGAGAATGGTGATATGGCACTAAATTTTCACTAACTTATTTTAGTGCTGTAGCATGCAATTAATGATCTAGAAGGAAAGAAAAGGTCTGACGCTTTTGAAGGCTTCATTGTACTGAGAGAAGGCTCGCGCTATTTAGTACTTTAAAGTTAAATAAGAAAGGAATGAGGAAGTGAGAAGTAACAGAATATATAGAAATCTTACAGGAGGAAAACCAGTAAAAAAGAAAAACCCACCCACTGATAACCAAAGCACTTCAGTCTGGTGGTGCTCAGCAGCTGGAAGCTGAAGCCTGACAAGTTTGTCCTGGAATCAGATTTTTGGGGGTTTTCTTCCCCTCTCCCTTGAATGCGGTAATCAACCATGGGAGCTAATTACCAAGGAAGTTGTAATGCTTTCTATAACCTCACTGTTGTTTTGAATCAAGACTGACCACATCCATGGAAGATGCGGTTTAGCAAATGCACATTTCTGGTTTCAGTACAGGAGCAACTGTGTGAAAGACTAAAGCCTTTGGTTTTACGGGAGCTCAGGGTAACCAACTAATATTGCTTCTCAATTGATCTGTGCTTTCAGGGCTTGCATGACCTTTTCTGTCAAGACAGCTTTGTGCCCTGCCCCACACCACTCATGGTTGAGGTGTTTTTTAGAGCACGGGCTGATTAAAGGAATCTATCAACTCTAAGTTTTTTTGTTTTTTTGCTACCTTTTTGGTTGTGGTAGGTGACTAATGGTAAAATTAACTATATATATTTTCTATTTCCCTGTTTATTTGACTGCGCAAGAGGTGTTCTCATGATTAAACAGGACTACCTTGCTCACTGTGGTGCATAATAACTTCATGTAATGAATACTGCTTGAGTTTTTGCACAGATTGCATGTACACAAACACACATGTGTATGCATATTAAAAAAATAGATATGAAAACATAGAAAAGGGTGTTGTGGTTTTTTGTTTTTGTTTTTTTTTTTTAAAAAAAAACAAAACCACAAAATAAATATTGGTGGACTGAAGGGGGAAAGACAATTATTAAACCACTTACCTCACTTTTAATCTGACTACAAAATTGAGATCTAGATTATATTAACTAACAATCCTTTTTACACATCTAGAGCATTGCTATAGGTGCCACTTCTCTCAGTGGCAAGTACAATTTCCCAATTCCTCCTGTTCTGTTCTCTACTCTTGGAGGTCTTATGTTCCTCTGAACACCAGATATTTGCCATTTTATCTTTAAAACCAGGTTTTGAGTGAGGCATGTGGGGGATGTAATAAAAATCATAGTTTCGGTTCTTTTATTTCAGTTGATTTTATGTACTGGTGGTCCCTGTCACTGGTGTCCTTCTGATTTTGGGTTTCCATATTAATCTCAAAGCGAAATTGCTATTATACCAACAAGTTTCAAGGACAGCAGTGAATTTCTTCTTTGTTACTAGGCAGTTCACTCAAAAATTTGTGAACTGTTTGGTGGCCACAAGCCAGGTGCTGTAGACTAGATCCTTGGCTACTGTAAATGACTTTCACGCTTACTGCATCATTGAGCCGAATGAAACTGTGATGCTTTGTAATAGCTAAGGATCCAACATCTCTCTGTAAATCCCAGACCCTGAGAAATTTTATATGGCTATCTGTCTGAAAAAAAGACTGAATTGTATCTACCCGTTTAATGTAGCTGTTCTGAAGCTCTGCCATGAACTACTTCCCAACTACTACATGCTTAAAATGAGTGGCCCAATGATCTGGTTGATCACTGAATTTGTTCTTAAATATATATGGCAGAAGGAGTCCTTTGTGTCCTTCCAAATTGCTTTCCTCACTGAACTATGTATCGCAATCTGTGCCACAGAACAGCAGAGACAAAAACAACTCTAATGGGTTTGAATCCTTAATCACCATGACTGAATTTCTAACACCCTGGAGATATATTGCAAGAAAAAAAAGGCATATAATTTCTAGTTTATTAGTTCTGTTTCACTGGTATTGTATTTTTTGTTTGGTCCTAGCTTGCTTAAGTATGCAAAAAAGGGGCATGAAAATGACGTTTATTGAAATGTGTTGACTTACTTGATAAAATTTGAATTCCAATGCACTGGAGCATTTTCTGGTCTGTGCACGAAGTTGACAGTTTGGCATGAGCTCTGCTATTTTCTACCAAAAAAAAAAAAAAAAAAACCAAAAACCCCAAAACACCTTTTCTAAGCTTGTGTATCATATTGAAAATAATATTTATAAAAAAAGTAGTTACTATAAATTTGGATAGCAAACTACTGGGTTTTTTTTTGTAAACACAGAGTGAATATTTATGGAAAATCTCCTATCATTCAGCTAGCTATTTGTGAACAGCTTGCAGATACTGATAATGGGAACTAAAGCAACTCCAGCTTTTTATTCAGCAATCTGCCCAGTGGCAAAACTTTTTTTTTCTTTAGAACTTAATTTTCATTGTATGCATTGCTAGAAATCATCCCGAAATTACTATTTTCTAAGCAAATCCTTGGGCATCAAACCTGCTGAATTTCACCACCAAGCCAGAAATAACTTCAACCATCTGACAAAGCCAGTGTACATTCATCATAGGAGACTTTTTTTACCTAGCTCTAGGAAAATAATTACAATGGCTTCTCGTTGTAGCATAAACTAAGACCTTTCTCTGTTTTTTCTCATTAGTCTAGTGAGGAAATTTAAATGTGGCTATTCCTCCTGTCACTATATGGCTAGAGGTTCATTACTTCAAGAGGGCTTTTCTAACAGATCACATGTATGTATGTTGAAGATAACTTGAGAGTTGTAGGGACTGTTTTCTGAGATTTGTAGAAAACTCTTATTTCTATGTACTGCTTCACAAAAAAAAATTATGTCAGGGTCTGTATCATTCATTGCTTATAAATATTATAGTATAGTAATTACCAATCTCAAATCAGAATTGCAGATAACACTGGGCTTTAATTTGGGGTAACAAAAATAACTAGATACTTCTCTACTAATTTGCACCGTGACCAGATATATAAGCTTTTCATAAACAAACCCACTCAGTGAGTCTGTGGTGTTTCTGCTTGCTTTGGTTTGGTTTTAAATTTTTTTTTGGCTTTGTTGGAAATAGGGTTATTATACTCTGAAACATTGATAAACCTTCATAGATAGAAGGAGCTTTGGTCTCCTTAACCTGATTCCCTTTGTGCAGAAGGATTAAATATTTGTTGATGTAGCAAATAAAGCTGGCATGATACTAAAGCCCAGTGGCTCTGGTGGTTAGCTGGGAGATAAGGAGACATCCATTCCTGTGTCTGTGCTGTTGAACACTTTCTTTACATTAAGCACTCGGTAGAGCAGCATAGAAAGCTGTGTTTCCCTGGTGAATAATCAGATACCCAAACCAGTGATTTTTGAATCCTTTTTCTCCTTTCTTGGCTCAATGAATATTTAATTCATCCCAGTGAAGCTGTTGAGCTTCAGTAGAAAATTTTGATACCTTTCCTACCTCAGCCTGTCCTGTATCTCGCGGTTTAAACATTTTCTGTGGCAGGTGGCAACTCAAATAACATGAAGGATGGAACTGAGCTCATCTGCCATATCTTCTGTCACTGCTTTAACACTGGCAGTAAGAGACATGAGAAGACAGAACAGCATCACCATCATCTCTTTTTCTGACACCTCATCCACTAGATGTACAGGTGCCAAATGTGAGGCTGCAAAGGCCTCACAGAGGCCTTTGAATGCCAGAGAGCACAGTTTTGCAAAACCCAGGCACTTACTGATGGGCACTGTCAGGACTTGTGTAGCTCTTGGAAATGCTTCAGGCAGAGTTTTGCATGCATGAAGAGTCTTAATATCAAAAATCTAGTTCCTGTGGATTTTGAACTGACTTGGCAATTGAGTAGTAGCTAAGGTGAGGAGGAACTTCACCTTCAGTTTGTGGTGGTTGAACCTTATTTCTGTGCCAAGGAAGCCCTATCTGTGCCTGCTCTAGAGAGAAGTAAACATGACAGGAACATCGAGACCCGCTTTGCTTCTACAGCACAGAACAAATGGGGCTCTAGTCTGGGGTGGCTGTGTACACTAAAATAACTATGTAATACTTCGTTACAGTTAAATGTGTTTTAAGCCATTTGCAAATTGCATTTGGTTTTTCTTAGCTGTGGGAAGGGAGATTTTTTTTTTTTTTTTTTTTTTAAATCTCAGACTTGTCATAGAACTTCTCCCACATGAGCTTAGTTATTAAATGATCAGGGAAGGGTGTAAAAATTTGTCTGGGATAGAGTCACTTTGAAGGGAAGGTTGAAAGCAGATGGTGTGTATGGACAATGAGGATTTCAGTAAGGCTGTTTGATTGCAACACAGGCATGAGTCCAGAGTGTACAAACAGTGAAAAGATGTTCTTGCTTCTGTAGAATTTAAGAGCAAAACCTTCACTGACTCAGAGGTGCAGTTTCAAAGAGCAGAAGCCAGAAAGGACAAGCTGGAATTTTGCTCACCAGGAATTCCCCTTAGATTTTGTTCTGCTTCCTTAACATTACTGCCTTGTACTACTGTGTAATCTGCGTTATTTTGGCAAAATTCATTAATCTCAGGGTGAATAGTATTCAGTATGTTATCATTCAGTATTTGTTTTGTAGCTGTACCAGTATGACTCTCAGAGCTGAGAAGTAGTAATACAGTTTTTATTTTTTCCCAAGAAAATGGATTATAATTTCCCAAGAAAAGGATTATAATTCAGATTCTGGTTTTTGTAGCTGTAAAGTTATAGGACGTAACACATCTACTTTTTCTCATTTGGGATATTAAACAGAGGAAAGGCATTGGAAAATTCTCATACTAAATATTGATTTTGTTGTGATTATTTCATAAAGGCTTGTACACATATCTCTTTAGGATAGGAGTGTTGTGCTGGAATATTTGCCATACAGTAACAGCTGTCAAGTAGAAAGGAAGATGCTGTTTGTTTATATAAGAAAAGGCTTGGAAATAAATTAAAAAAAAAAGAAAAAGTGGAATTGTTTCTCTGAAACTTTTTTATTTCTAGCTAGGTTTAGTACTCAGCTGGCTGGGACATGATGATTTATTTTTAAATTATGAAAAAATAATTTGAATTACTGCATTACATGTGGTATATGTGAGCTGCAGAGAAGGAAAATATAACCTCACTTTGTAGCACAATGTTGTTTGGAAATTCAGAGTGCCAGGCATCTAAAGTCATTTCTGCCTGATTCCACAGCAGTCCATGTGTGCAGAAAATAATGTGACATGTATTCCATCCCACCACTCAAAAGGCACTGTAAGCAGCAGGGTGGGGAGCTTTTGAGTAGTGCTACTCTCTGTCCGCTAAGTGAGAGATCACATACAAATCACTTCACCATTTCTCTTCTGGTATTCTTTTGTCTAGCACTTAAATAGCTCTTTTAAGGTTTCTCCAGGGTCAGTGTAGAGCTTGATGTTATTTAACCATGCAAGTGGACAACACAGACAGTGGGGAATATGCAATACATAATTTGGATATAGGAAAATAAAGTAGAAGCCTTATCCTCAAATACTGCCATAAGCAGTCTATATAGCTCAAATTCACATATATTTGTGTGTGTAAGCCTTTTATAAAAAGTGACCACTTGTATCTTCCGATGTATGTTATCAGTTAAACACACTTCTTCAGTCTGGTTCGCCGAGAGTTTTGATTCAGCATTGAATCAGACCAGAGATAAACATTCATTCCTGGTGTTTTCAGTACTGTAATTTCCCTGCTCAAGGCAAGAAAATAAATGACACTACAGCCCAGGAGTTTAACTGTGAGATGTCAGCAACAGTCTCACTGGAATGTCTTTTAGTTTGTGATATTCCTACACTGTGTATGCTGACTTCTGTTACCAGCTCATTAGGCTTTCTGGGTTGTCTTTTCGTCTCTGGTGCAATGTTGCATTAGACAAGTAATGCTTTAAAAGCCTGAGGTGTACTATTTTTATAATAAACATAGGTATGCTTGCATAAGAATATGTATTGTATAAATATTTAATTATTTACGTGAAGCTGGGTTGATGTGATCTGCATGGCCTTTCCCACAGGAGAATACTACTTTTCATGTTGTGTGCATTTGCCTAACCAAGAAAGCTTAGCAAGTTCTCTCTGGAAAATATTTCATATGTGTTTTGAAAAGTATTAGAAATGCATATTATCAACTGCACAAAATTTCTGTTAGGCACACATTGCTCTACTTGGGGGTGATCAGCAATATTTAATTATTCTTTGGAATAATAGAAACAGATCAATATTTCCTTGAAACCCACCTGAAATAAAAATTGTATTGCTTGTGGCTTAAACAAAACCAAACAACAAAAACCAAAAAACCAACCAACAAAAGTACTGAGGGCTCCTTAGTCATGCAAATGTATGTATATTAAATATCAATGCCACATCACTTTTTTGGAAGTCAAGAGTTTTTGAAAGTGAATATTAATAACATAGGCTAGAGTCCATTAACAAAACATTACAGCAAATCACTTCTGTTTTCTTCAGGCTTGTAAAGATGACCCTAGCCAGGTCCCCAGTCTTCCTTATATTTTATTTACTTTATTCTTGCAGACTACAAACCCCCTTATTTTACTACTGTGTTTTTTGCGAACATCTTTCTGACCTTCTGATGTTTGCAAAATCTCCTACATTTAAATGAAATAGTAATGACCAAACTCTTTGTTACCTAACAGATGAGAAATTCAGTTAGATCTAATAGTGAGTCAAGTCATGCTCAGTATTTAAAGCTTCCCTTTGTGTGTTTGTCTGTTGTAAACCAGTGTATATTCCAGCAGAGGATGTTTCAAGGTTACATTAAAGTGGTTTTTGCCCGATTTGAGTTCTTTTGTTCTGTGTTTTTCATTTTTGTAATGGCTCACCTCTGTGGTTTTCTGTGAACTTGGAAAAAATGGCATCCTATTTTGTCTTGTTCACCAGTTTGATACATTACTCTATTACAGCCACAAAGAGATACAATTCTGTCAAAATCTGCTTTGCTCTACAAAAACAGACCCTGACCCAGAGGTATCACAGCCATAAAAAGATTTTTGAAACAGGCTGCAGCAAATTTATCTCTACAGCTTGGCTCAGAAAGAACTCACAATTTTCCAGCATCTTCTCCTTTCTTTTCACATGGATCATGTCTGAAAGAGCTGAGAATTTTGGTGCATTCAATTACAATGACAGCTTTTTTCTAAATAACAAGAATAGAAGACAACTATCGTAATGAGGTGGGGAAATATACTGTACAGAGAAATAATACCTGTTAAACAAGTTCTTAATTGGTTTATTGGAAATTTTTATCAAATGAAAATACTAAGAAATAGGGTTTGTGTTGTGCGTGGACTCCTAAATTTACTGATCCCTGTACTAACATGACAAATGATTTTTCTTCTTGAAAGATCATCTGAGGAAACACTGATGGATTTTATATGAATTATGGCTTATGTGGAGACCGCTAGAATCCTGAGCTGTCCAGTTCTTTTTAAATCAAGATCTAAAGCAATTAAATAATTATATGCTTTCATTCAGTCAGGAATTATGGCATGATGCAAAAAATATTGGGCGAAGCTCTAAGATTCATGTGTTTTGCTGGAACTCAGAATATCTAATACACCTTTTATCTAAGACAGCCTATGCTTGAAAGGCATAAACTAAGAAAACTGTGTAAAGTCATGTTAAGAAAATGCTTATTTCTGAGAAGAAACCATTCTGTGTGAGTACTGATGTAGCTGGGTTTGGGTGGGCTAAATATTAAATTAATGATTGTGTGGGCGTGCCTGAAAACTATAACAACTGAAACTGAAGTAGTTGCAATTGCACAGCTGTCCATTTTGTAAACAATATCCTGGGATTTCCTGATATTGCAGATATTGCTCACTCTTTCAATTACTGGTCTGTCTACACACACATGGAAGATGCAGACATTTTTTCATATAGAAAAGCTTCCTTTAAATATGACCTTGCCAGGGCTTTATCAGCACAGGTTACATTAAAAAAAAATTGTTTAATATTAGAATCTGTGTGTCCAGCCTATCTCCCTGAAGCAGCGTAACATTGCAGGAGTTGGTGAAGTTAAACTGACTGCCTTTTTTCAAATACTATTCCATGCATGGTACATTCATTCTTTTTTTTTTTTTTTTGTTGCAATATAAAGTCTTTTTTTTGATAAATATGAATAACTGGAAAAAAATTAAGGTGCTTTTTGATTATTCATACTCTACAAGGATTTCATGGGTAATTTACACAGCAAGGTGGCTATTCTGTGGAGAATGTTTTCCTACACCTATCACAGCAAGCTGAGCAGCTTCTGGCCTGACATTCTTCAGAGGAATAGGTAACATGGGATTTTAGGATTTGAAAGGCCAACAGAGAAGAGGGGATATTTATTCACGTGCATTATTCAAAGCAGAAAAGAACAATTGCAGCCTGGCTTTCCTGTCTCCTGAACCATTACTGTGTTCAGATACCTTTGGAAGAAAAGTGAGTGTAACACATTTCAACAGTAGAGCACTGTCCACTCATTCCCCACTACTGCACTATCAGAAGTAGGTCTGGTTAATCAGCTGGCTGGTGGGAAAGGAAGCAATTAAATTGGAAGGAAGGCAACTGTGGCTATACCAGTCCTGATACACAAATGCTATATGAATCCTTTTTTGTTAAACAAAATGCAGCAGTGTGTTTGATATGCAAACTGTTTTGCCATAGCAGGAACTATTTTGAGAGGTCTGCTACATTTAGGTGAAAGCATCTTCCTTTTGTTCTTGCTTTGTAAGATTAGGGCAGCAGTATAATGAATCAGTACAGTGATTGTTACCTAAAATTCTAGTTAACCTGATCATGTCTGAGTGTGATATGAATATTTTCATATCTTATTTTAAATACAAATAATGGCAGTACCTAAGAGGGAAAGGCTTAGGTTCAGAACAAGTCAGAGTGATGTGTGCAGACACCTGTTTTTGTGAGTGGATGCGGGTATAATATACGTAGATCTTTTGTGCACTTTGAACTTCCTAATTTGTGAGACACTTAAGAAAATTCCCCGCAAATGCTAGGTGTTTAGCTGCACCAGAGGTGGGGTTGGAAACCTTAGCATTGTGTTTAACATTGTGGGATTTAGGACAACTTGTCATTTTTGGCAAAGGGAGGGGGTTAAGTCTTCAGCCACTGTAGATCACCAGATCTGTATCATTAATTTCTGTTTGCTAAACAGTGCTGCCTTCTTTAATCTAACACAATGGCTTCTTTGTTCTAACTTTTTTTTTTTTTATGCTTTCCTGAAATAGCACAAGATTTATCAAAGAGCTGAATTAAAGCAGTGACATTAGTAGTGATGCTGAACTTGGTTATTTGTGAAAATAAACTATCTGAGTTTGAAGATGCTGCTGTGACAAATACCCTGGGAACTTCAGTATCATTTGTCTAAATCAATGAAGGCACACATAATTTGTCACGTGAAGAAAGCTGTCTTTCAGATAAGTATATAAAAGACCACAAATGCATAGGCATGTTTTAGGGGATGGCAAAACTGCCAGAAATCTAAGACTGACAAACATTCTGCTATCTAACTGTGTTGGAAGAGCTGGGGTTAGACTATTTTTTCTATGTGTTCCTGCAGTACTCCTTGTACCTTGCATATTTTTTGTAGTGTACCTATACTGTCATTCTCTGAAAGATTATGTATATGAATGAGACAAGATCTGCAAGAGAATTAATATCAGATATGATTTGAAAAAACAAAGTTTTGCCTGTATGAGGTTGAATTTTACAATGAGGCAATAAAATCTGTCTCCATCTATTGATCAGCCTAAAATACACCACCTCATCCTGCTAAACTCTCCATTTAATCAAATTCCCATGTCTATGAGAATTTTTAAGATGATCTGTATAAAGGCAAACTGTGGTAAGTATGTACATAAGAACCTGGGATATCCCTATTTTGATCTCAGTGGGCCTTAATGGTTTTGTACCTCTAGCTTCAAATGATATGGCAGGTGTACATGTATTACCTTCCTTAAATAAGTAAGAGAAGTAACTCTGCCCCTTCCATCTTCAAGAGGGGTGTTGTGGCATATTTTGTGTCGTCTTGTTGTTTTACTGGTATCGCATAGTGACTGAGGGGCTGGGGTATCAGATGAAATTTGCACTGAAAGCTTTTAATTTAAAATGCCTTGCAGGCATTTATCTGAACTATGTAGCTTGGACAAAGTGCTCTAATACCCCTGCTGGTAGTAGGAAGTCTAGGTTCTGGTGGTCTTTTTATTTTCTTAGAAAAGGGAGAAAATGTCCCAGGGTCCCTCTGAGTAAGGTACATCCAAGAATGAACCAAGTCTGACAGATGCAATGTGTACAAGCAGCCAAGGACTAAAATTCAGTAGTAACTTACACAAAGGGGAATTACCAGAATATGCCTGGTCAAGCATAAAGCAGTCTTGTTTGGTTTTGGTTGTTTGGTTTGGGTTTTTTTTGGTATATCCAACAGAATGATTTCTGGGTACCAGCACTCATGGAGATAAACAATTAGCATGAGGCTTCAACCCTGAAGCTCACTTGATCTAATCAAGCCCTTAATAACCTGTGGTCCCTAATAAACATGGTGAACTGAAATTCTCAGAGACACTGAAGCGTTCGTTACACTGCTGGTGGATAAAAACAGCTGAGAAGGGCTGAGCTGAGGATTACATGAGATCTAATTCGCTGTGCTATCAGGCATATTATTTTATTTGATTTACCACACGCTTTTTAAAAATAAACCATATCTTGTCATATCTGTTGAGCACTAAAAAGATATTGTCCAATTTCTTTATATTCAAAAAATTTTAGACAGCTGGACACATTATTTGATCCAGTGTTCTAGAAATGTCTCAATGATCTGTCATGGCAGTAACAGGTTTTGTTTGATATTCTGCTGTGAACTCATTGAAGGATAGCATTTGTTCTTGTTTGCTTTGTCCTAGCATCTTATTTGTACTTGGCTATTCTATATATTAGGGGTTTTGATTTTTTAAGCTTACCTGTGATAGATATTCTTTGTTCCTCATGCCGATTTGCAATGAACTGTATTCCACACCATTTTTTAACAAAGCTGAATGTACTGTGCAATATGAGATTTCTTGGGAAATAACTGTCTACTTACTTCTGTATCACCTACAAGGCACACAACCACCACATCTCTATCCTTTTCCATAGGATTTATAAAGATAATGTAAGTACTATTTCAAGAGTAGATTTTGGAGGGACCTTCTTTAGAACAACCTTGATTCAATTATACTTTGACATTTTCCATTTCTGTTTTTTTGTTATCTATCAATTAACTGTATATTAATGAATGTAACAATAACAATTTCAGTCAGCATTTATTACAGTGCAAGAATTGTTGTTGTACAAGACCAGATTTATGAACAAAGATACTTATCTCCACAATAAAAGCTAATTCTGAATCAGGAAAGCTCTGAAATTAAGGCTGGATGGGTATTCTTTACTGATTAAAACAATCTTTGGAAGTTACATTATTTCCTTCAAAGCTTATTTCTTCCAGAATGAGAACAGTGAAATTTCCACTGATTAAAGGTAAAAGTAAATTAGAATGCCCTGTTCTGAATTAGCTTCAATCAGAATCAAACTTCATTTGTGGCTTTAATTACACTAATATTAATTAGTAGAAATAATATTCTTCTCTAGAATATTCTTCCGTTTAAGTTACTAACTCATCACAAAAATTTCATCAACCAAACTTATTTTAGAAGGCACAAGATCACCTGTGTTTAATAAAACCTCTTTGTTCTAATGTGTCACCATCTGTTTGTCTAGCTAGGAGGGATGGACCATTCCTATCAGAAGACAACTCAGTATAAAGCGTAGGTGTGATTTGGTTTTAGGCTTTTATTTAAGGATTTTTTTCTGCAGTGTGTAAAGAAAAATATGAACGAGCATGGTATATCTGTAATTAAAAAAAAAAAAAAAAAAAGAGGTTTAATTTCTGAGATTTGAAGAAGAAATACTGAGTGAGTGGGACCACTGCAAGTGACTGTAGCTGGAATAGTCCCTTGTACAATAGATCTGGGATGAGATGTCTTGGCTTATAAGCAAACTTTTTCCCAGTTATTTCTTTCTACTATTATTGTGAGAGAAAATAGTTGTAAGCAAGCCAAAGCAGTTCAACAAAGAAAGTGTCTTGGCAGAGAAACTGCTGTGAAAGTATATTTTAAGAATAAAAATGTTTTCATGTGAGAAATTATGAGCATCTGGTTATTTTTAAGAACGAAATAGAAGAATTCAGGATTTGAGATGAAATTTCTGTCCCAGTACTATCTAAATGAAGTAATATTTTTGTAATTTTGCTGACTTCTAAAATATGAATTAGCCACACATGATTATGTTTAGACATTCTTGAAAAACTGAATTACAGAATCTGAAAACCTTTTATTAATTGGAGTGCTCTGTTAGAGACAAGGCCAACACTGTTTCTGGCAATATGTCGCAGAATTATTTATGAATATTCAAATATCACATAATAACTTTACTAATACTAGTGACTTTGTAAATAATGTTAAAACAAATTATTAGATAGCTTGGTATTTACAGGACTATACAGATTTATGGTAGACATAGCTATTTTGTCAGAGGAGACATCCAATTAGTGTTCATGTATAGTGCTGCATTAATTTATACACAGTATCTGGGACAGGACTAATAAAAGTTGGGGGTTTTTGTCCTTTTTTTAAGTACATTTACTTCAGATACTATCTGCAGCTATGATAATTTAGGGTGGTAGGGAAGAAGACAAAGTCCTGGTCTTTGGAAAAATTAGTAATCATTTTGGGTGAGAATAGGCCTGATTTGGACTATATGTATTATTTTTCATGTAATTTTCTGTTCTGAACAAATAACAGAAAAGTAGCTGCTGTTGGAAAAACTACTGTAAAAATGGCTTCCAAACACTGCAGTGATTCATATCTCCTTTGTGAATGATATCCTTGTTCCATCTCAAATGTTCCTCTATTTTGTCACTCAGCATTCTTATTTTAAGTGTAATTTATGATGATGAGGTAAAACTAGTTAAAGAAGCTAGAATTGCTAATACTGAAAAACTGTAAGCCCATGCAGAAAGAGTCCTCGTGTTTCCAGAGGAGGCCTTCCCTGGAATGTAATAACTTTGAGATTACCCTACGGGATGGAATACCATCTAGATTACCAAGCATAAGTAAAATTTTTCAGTCCAGTATCTGGCTTCAGCAAAAGAGGTGGCAGTAGTAACAACAGTGTCCTTCTACTGTGAATAAAAATAAAGATACAAAAATTACTATCTGGAACAAGGCAGCAATCCCAAACTGCTTTGTAATGTCTGCTCCGGTTGTAAAGACAGAACACCAGCTTTAGAATGGATGAATTTTTACAACACAGGGAGGAAGAAAAAATTCAAGAGCTTTTCCCTGAGGATAAGTAATATTTCGTATTTTCGTTTGGTCTCTTGGTCATTAAATAGTTTTTTGGGTTTTTTACATGTAAAAAACATTGTCCTTAATAAATGAAGTTGCACTGCTTAAGTTTTAACATAACATAAAGAAGTGCTCTGAACTAAGTATGGAAGAAAGTTGAACATCATGTATGCAAAATATGCAATGATTGGAGTTCTTTATTACTCTGGCAACTAAAGAAAATGGAGACATTTCTGTGCCTGGTTAAAAAGGAGGGGAAAAAAGAAAAGAAGAGGAAAAAAAGCTTTGAGAACTGTGGAAAAACACAAGTAGAAGAGCCATTTCTTCTTGTCTTGAGACTTTAATCTTCAAACATTTTGGCTTGAAAAAGTTTTCTCCCTTGTGACAAGCAGGCAGACAAGAACCGGAGCAACAGCTGGGTAGGCCTAATAAAAAATAAAGTGCAGCTACATTTACAGTACACTGAGAACTGCTGTGAAATTAATGCAAAGATTGTACAGGGCATTCTGAGAACACCAGAGAGGCACTCCTGGGAGCAGCAATCAGCTACTCAGCATTAACCTCTCTGCAGAAGGAGAGCCGAAGTGTTCTGCACTTGAAGCCACTAATGTTTGTCTCAGTGCTCTGGTGTGAAAGCTGAGAGAGGCAGAGAAGACAACAGTGGATTTTGGATTGCTGCCCTGCTTCCACCACTGCAGCAAGATGAAGTGCAGAATCTGAAGGAGAAAGAAAAAAGCAAGAGAAAGAAAAACAAAAGAAACACCCCAAAACAAACAAACAAACAAAACCCCAAAACCCAAACCCAACTAAACCTACAGCAGTTAAGATGCCAAGGAGCCTGGGGTCTTGCTGGAACCCTTGCCCAGAGAGAGGGGAGGGGGGTAGGGGGGAGGCAGAGATGCAGCCACACTACACTGTGCGGGGTCTGGAGTGAGGTCCATGAAGTCAAAGACCAACTTTTTCCAACTATTGCAATAAGTCCTGTGCCAGTCTTGGTGTAATTAAATATCTGCAGCAGTTGGAGCAAACGGGAAATTACTCAAGACAGACAGCTAGCATTTTGAACTTGAATAAATCTTGAATGCCGTATAGAGAATAATTCAGCTATGCAGGTTTTGAAATGACAGTTTTATAAAAATTGGAGATAATGGGACAAGCTGGACATTTCAGAATACCTGTAACAGCTTTCTCTAATTTGGCATTAGTATCTTGACAACATTTGGGAGCTACTGTTTATAAATAACTAGGATCTGAAAAATGTGTCTACATGGGTTGGCATCTTCAGAAAAACATTTCTATTTATGTAATCCCTCTCAGACATGTAAGACATGAACTCAATATACACTTTAATTTTCTCTGTATCTCTTATATTCATCCATCAGAAGAAAACAGCCTGCCAGTCTGCTCTGAAATGTAAAAGACACATTTGTGCCCCATAGATGTTTATTTATTTGTGCTTTTCTGACATCTTTGCAAACAGTTTGTGTTCTCTGGGTCACTCTCCAGGGAGCAGGAGGATGGTTGGGAGTGGTGTTTAGCTGTTGGGAAGAACAAGGCAGAGGCAGGTGAAGCATCCTGTGTGGTGTTGCACAGAAAGAAGGTTTTTAGCAGAACTGGGAATAAAATGTATCCATATTCGCTCACAGATCTTTGTGGCATTTGAAACATCAGCGCACACTTGGGAGCATTACAAACTAATATAACTGACAGTTAAATTAATCTGCTGATTTGCAGGCAAGCATTCAAATAATGCATCAGTCTGATAGGGCTGAAATGTAACAAATTTAGAAGGTTCTCTGTTATATTCCACTACCTTTCCCAAGGCTTCCAGACTCAGCCTTCTATTTCCAACGTACTGCTTCAAACTTCCGTTGAAAGCAACACACTTGTTTATTGTGAATAAACAGTTCTGGGGATTGAGAACAGCCCTTGAAATGTTTCTTCCTGTATTAATTTAATGGACACTATTTATGACTATGCTTCCAGAAAAAGGACATTATGTGTTTGATTAAATTTTATAAGGCAATTACAAAATACCTCCTGTGGTATACTGCTTCCAACAAACCCCCACCAAATCAGAGTGAAGTGAACGGAGTGGGATAAAATATTGGCTGTGCCTGAAATGGGTTATCAAAAAAAAAAAGGGGGGGGAGGTGGGGGTGATAATAGCTGAAGGATCTTCTATATGAGTGCCAGTCCTTGGCCTGTTTGCTGTAGAGAATCATAGAAAATAAGCAGTTTCTGGTTTGAGATCTTTTTGTTTCCAGCTGCTCAGGGTTTGGGATCATTGAAGTACCCTTCAAACTATCCAGAGCTTGATCTAAGCACAGCCAGCTGGTTAAATGAGCTTTTCATTTGGTTTGCTAGCTGATCAGTGAAGAAGCCAGTGTAAGGCGAGTAGCTGGCCTATTAATTCATCACATCGTTACTGGAGTGTGCACCTTGAGTTTTTAGAGACATGTTAATGTTAATGATCTGCCATTTTTCATTATGATAAATGAGAACTCTCTGCATGTAGAGCTCGTCTTAAGAGTGAGTCTCTGAAGAAAAGTATAACTTCAGTGTTTCACATTTATTCTCCCTTACTGATTCCCAGTAAAAATCTATTGAATTACAGTACAAAAAATATGATGTATTTTAACTTTGAGTTTCACCTGAATCTAAGAATCAATCCCCAGACTTTTGGCATTATGGGTTAACGATGATGATAAGGACTGTGGCAGAAGCATTGGTAATTCTGATTACATTAAAAAGAAAGGAGAAAAGCTCGTTCTCCTTTGGCCAGTGTGACACTGCAGAGCAGACAGCAGAAAGAACCCATTTGTTGTTGTCTATAAATAAAAGAATTTCAGCAGGAGCAGAGTGATAACCTGTAGTGAATAAAAGATTCAGGTATGTGTCTCTGTACTTTCTGTTCACCAACTGTTTGCAGTATGTGTGCTTTGGGGTGGGTTGGTTGTTTTGTGGGGGTATTTTTTTCCCAGATTACTTGCAAAATAATTTGACTGATTCTTTGATTGTGGAATGAGCATTTTGCCCAGAGAAAATTCCTCTGCCCCTACTTAAGATGTCCTTTTTGCAAGCATGTGCATTATAGTTTCTTATAAAATGTTCCGGAGGAGTAGCTGAGATGATCCTGATGCAGAAAAGCAGAGGAGACTGCATTTGTAACAAAATTGGTGCTGGTAGTCATAATATTGATTTGATTTGGAGCTGAAATGAATTACTTTTTTGAATAAAGATATGTGAGAATGTTTTATGATACTGTTTGAAGCTGTGGGGATGTTATCACATTGTATGGAAAATAGATATGTGGGTATCAGTTTGGAATCACTAATGAACTATTTAAGTCAGCACTATTTAATGTACTGGATAATACTTTGCAGTTATTAGTCAACAGATGACTGCACATTGCTACTCTTTGGAAGCATTAGCTTGTTCCAAAAAGCAGTGATAAAAGGGAAAAACCTGTATGATTGTTAAAAATACTAGGCTGGGGCTCAAAAGAATTGAGTTTTTTTCTTTCTGGTGCTCTCTTTCAGTTCCTCTTTCCTGAAAACAAAGGTCATTCTCCTCTGTGAACCATTTAGCCACCTATTGATGAAAAGTCATTTATAACTGCTAGAATACTGTGCAGAAGCTACAGTGTCTTAAGAAAACTACAATACATGTCCTTAAAATATGTTTCCCAAAATTTTAGAACTAGTAAGACGTGCGATATCCACAGACATCAAACTCAGCCATAATCTTTTCTTGGCTCTGCAGAAGTCCAGATGGATGTACAGAGAACTAGAAGTGATTTTCTGACATTATGCTTCAGGGGCCTGAAAGCAGGTAGAATTTTTCTGTTAGATCTATTAGAATTAGGATCAGGTTTTATCACTGGTTTTAGCAAAATCCATAGACAGGAGTGCAGTTCATGTCTCTTGAGGTATCTAACTACAAGGTAAGCTTTCATTCACTTGTGTTAGCCAAGTAGTTTGACTGGAAAAATCATCAAATGGTACTGATGGTGGAGCACGGCCTCATTGCAATAAGTTCCTCCAAGGACTTGAGTAAATTGCTCTGTTGTACTTTGCTATGATGGTTTGCCCTCTTATTAGCTTTGTCACTTCACCTTGTTTTGTTTCTGAGTCTGCCTGCAGTTAAAATCAATAGACTTTTTATCTTTTAAAGTATCATAAATAAAATTAATTTCTTAAAATAGATACCATGTGTTTTCTGAAATAGCACCATAACAGTGCAGAGTGCGGTGGGCGGGACAACAAACTAGAATGCTGTTTGCTGTTTGAAGTCTAAATATCAATGCTTAGTTGTCTTTTCTCTCATTCAGTGCCTGTTTATAAAACACTGTTTTGTGGTCTAAGCACTTAATGTCTGTGATTTTTTTTTTTTTCTGGGTTCATCATATTTTTGTCCAGTCATGGTTTAAATAATCTTGCATTCGTTGTGTCCTGCTTACAGTATAGAGTCTTCAGCTGTAACAAAAATAAAAATGTGCTGCTTATCTGTAGCAGGTATTTCTGCAACAGCTAGCTAGGCATTTCTATCCCCATGCTACTAATAAACTGATTTGACAAAGATGACACTTCAATTTATTGGCAGAATTGAGAAGAAAGGAAAAGAAATGAAAATAAAACAGCTTTGTGTTTAACCCATAGCCCAGGGTGCCAGCCAGAATGCAGCTTAAAAATCAGGTGGTTTTTTTTTTTCTTCAGTACAAGGAGAACTGGGTTCCTTAGGCAGTGACTATTTGTATAGCCACTTAACTATCCTGATTTTATGAATACCTGGGTACCTGTTAGAACCCACTGAGACTAACCATCTCAGACATGGAAGAAAAAAATAAAGTCATATGGAAGGAAGTTTCCTCAGGTGTTAAATACATGCTAGATAAAAGAATATTGAAGGGTCTTATGGATTCAGGTTGGTTTGCACAGCAAAACAGTGACAATAGTTCAGAGAGCTGCCAGGTTAATACTGAAACAAAGATAACATGAAGGAAGAGAGAGTAGCCCACCATTGAGGAAGTAGTGTGGGTGTTAACATGAGTGCAGGATGGACAAATGCCATGGGGAAGGGTGAGCCTGCCTCCAACACCAGATTTGAAAAGATTTGGTAAACCCACCACCACCAGGAATTTGCCTTTGAAGTGCCTCTCACAATTCTCCTGATTGCTGTGCTGTGGTCTGTGTCTCCAAGTATACCTCAGGCATCCCAGACGCAAATGGGCCATCTGTCGAGGGTACCAGTCTGGAGCTCATTTGAGGTAGCTCCCTAAAATGCAGATACTGTGGACATTGAGCCCTCTACATTAGCTGATGTATGTGTCTTTTTTTTTATGTAGATGTAGTTTTAATCATCATGATGCTGGATGATCTTGGTTTTGTTGTTTGGTTTTTGCAGCAGTGCATCCTGACATGGAGGCATAACCTCAATAATACCCTGAGGTACAGCAGATTAAGCTTTCTTAGATATAATGCCTTCTAAATGTGAAGTGTGGTTTTGGTTGCATGGCTAAACCTGTGGCCTTTGCATTAGAAGATCTGGAGGTGGTCACTGGAATTAGAAGCTGATTTGAATAGGTGACAGCACCTCCTTTGCTGATGCTCAGGCTTTGGTTCTGTTCCTGATCTACCAAGGTTGCATTTCAGGTGCCCAGTCCTCTCATTGGTCAGGCTTGCTCAAGAGTGACATCTCTTAATATGCAGTCATAGACCCAGCTAGCCAGATGAATGACCTATTTCCCACCAGGAAATATTATGCATAGGAAAAATGATCCATGCCAGGTCACTTATGTAGAATATGCCTTTTATGAAACAGAAAAAGTACTGGCAATACTGCTCTAAAAGAAAGTGCGATGTTTCTGCTTGGGAACACAAGTATCAATGTCTTGTATCAGTTGAAATGCAAAATAAATTCTTCTAAAAAGCAAAATTTTCTGTAGTTAGTGTTCTTAATTATGTATTTTAAATATTCACACCACTAGCACCACCCCTTCCCCCCACCCCCTAAGCAACAAAACAAAGAACAAACACCGAAGCAGTAAGATTTTTTTTTTAATTATTGATACTGATGCTCTAGAGATCACAAAGGACCAATCTGTCAGTTTTCTTTGCTCTAAGTAAAATAAGGAGTAGATAAATTCTTAAAAATAGTAAATGAAACTTAGCTTATTTTAATTAGGTAAAGATGTGTAAAATACTCTTCTCTGAGGAGGTCTGCCTCTACTTAACTTCAGAGAATACTTTTACTAAGTAAACCAAGTCCTTAATCAGCAATGCATGGAGTGTAAATTAATCATCAGGCAACTAGTTTAGGCTTTAAATCCCTACTTGATGATGCTTTGATCTACAGTAAATATTTAAATAATTGTCAATAGAGATACTCACTGTCCATTCCTGAGGAAAAAATTAATTAGCCTAATGTGTAATAACAAAGATGAAACATGGTGGGTTTGCCTGTAAACAAAGGCTTTTGCAGATATTGCGTTTAAGGAAAAATAATCAAGATGAAGGTTAGAAATGGGAAAGCATAAAAGCCCAGTGCAGTCATCATAATATATCCCTTTTCTCCTTAATATAATCTCTAAACAACCCCAAATTCAAAATTAATTTACTGATAGGACTCCATAAAATAACTTGAGAAATTTAATCAAATACTTTTCTATCGTGTAAGACTGGAGGTTACTGTATTTGCCACACTGTTGCATGCATTCCTTTCATTGCTTTCACTCTGTTAAAATAACAGATCCCATCCCTGCTATTAGTTAAAGGTATGCTCAAGCCCCTACTGAGCTTCACTGCATTCACAAAGGTTACTCATGAAACAATTTAAAAACCTTACATAATATACTGACTGCAATTAGAGAAATAGTTTTGCCCAATGCACAAGGATTCTGGATGGCCCTAGTGCTGCTGCCTTGCCAGATCCTAGTATTTTTTTCTTAAATTGATAGTTGGCAGCCAGCAGCCTCAAAGCGCTTTGGTTTCTTTTATTTCAGACAACAAAAGCCATGAAAGGGGGAAGCAGGAGTTCACCTTTGTGGTGCAGAAGACACTGTGGAATAGGGTTTTGATGCCACTAGCCTCCTCTTATCTGGCCAGGCAGATTTATTTACAGATCTTGCATTTCCAGGCTATTTGTAGAAGTCAAACTCAGTGCTGTAGATTGTGTGCAATTCCTCCTACATCTCTTGCTTTCCTGGTGCGTCCAGCCTTCCTCTGTTTTGTGTCTAAACAATTACTTTCAGAGTCAAGGAGTTACTATTACAGAAGCTGTTACAGCAGCCCATGCTGTATCTAATTCAGAAGTGGCATCTGGGTCACCCAGCTCTTTATTCTGCTGTTCAAGATGACAAAATTTAAAAAGTTTGAAAAGATCTGTCTGGCTGAGCTAAAGTGCACCAGCTCATGGAAATACACAGTTTAGGAAATCACAGCTTATCTCAGCAGAGGGCTTTTGTTATCCCTTCGTAAACACTTCTCAGAGGAGGTGCAATGTGACTGTGCTGTGAGGAGCAGACCAGAGAGATTCAAGCAGTGGTGAAAGTTAGCTTAGTTTATATAGGAAACTACAAGCAAGTTTAGACCAGAAATGAAGCTGTCCTGCTTAACACCCCTGACAGTTAATATCCTTTCTATTTAAGTGACTAAATCTGGATTATGTTTCTCAGTTCTGCGTAGCATGTCTTAAAATTATTGCTGTTATGACTAACTAAATTAATGTAAGCTGCTTTTTCCTTCATGCTGCCAGCTCTGGAATTCTGCTTTTAAAACTTTCTTTTTTATTTTCTCCCCTCAAAAGATTAATAACAGTTGTGGGGTAAAATCCTCTACAGGGCAAAACTGTTTCTTAAAATGATAGGAATTAAAAATTTATTAATTAGAGCAAGAGAAACAAGGGTAAAAAAGTGGACTGAGTCTATATGTGCAGTATAGAATAATTTATTGTAGATCCACACAGCTGTGAGGATTTTCTTAATAAACTGAAGGCTGTACTTATGCTCAGAAGGTCTTCCTGCTTTGCCCATTAGGAACTTGCTTTTTGTTTATTAAAATTCCTTTGCTTTTTGAATCCCCCCCCTCCATTCCCCAGGGATGCTCCTGGCAGAGCAGTGAGCAATCCCAGTGGCAGGGCAGAAGTTTGAGAGTCTGCTATTTAGCCATCCCACATTGGAAGCACATGGTGTCCTAGAGTGGTCTTCTCAAGCTGCTTTGATCCCAGCAGAAATGTCTTCTAACTTCCTCCACGGGCTGGCTGCTGGTGGTTCCCTCTTAGCAGGGCTGTGGTGTTTCTCTGGAGGGGAGTGGGTTGTCTCATTGTGTTTGTCCTTGCCTTTCCCCTGTCGCACATTAGCAGCTGTCTTAAAATATTTTTGTTATTATTCTTTTTTGGTTTGCAACCTGGAAGTAATTTGTGTGTAGATCTTGTGTGATGACTGAGAGTCAGTGTTGAGAAACAGTGTCTAAGCTGGGTACCACAGTGGTCCCTGCCCTAGGAGGACCCTGGACTGCAGCCTCTGGTTCCCTGCAGGTGGTACAAATCCCCTTGCTGCCCAGCACTGCCTCCATGCTCACAAGCAGACAGACTTCTGAAATAAGTCATGTGGGTATTTTCATACAGAAGAGCATAAATGTTTATTGTTGTGTTGCTGGAGGGGAATAGTGTGTACATCCTGAATCAATATAAGAATGCATGCTGCATTCTTGTCAGCTGTCTTGTAAATGACACGATGATATTATGATACAATATTAACCTAAGGCCTTTCCCAGCACGGCAGCCTGTACTCATACATCTATGTTGCTTTGGACTAGAGATGAGAGAAAAGAATTTCTTTTGCACAATGTACCCCCTTAGCCACAGCAAGCTAGCCCAAGCACACTTCTTCTCTGGAAGCTTCCAAAACGGGAGAAATAACGCTGAATAACCTGACAAGCAGCACTTCTAGACTGTTGTAAATTAGGTGGATAACAAAGAGAAGGGGCAGGGTGGTGCAGGAGGGAGAAAACATAAATAAAACAAAGGCAGCTAGTTATTTACCTTATTCCATTCAATTGCGTGTGTTTATATATGTGCCTACATATATCCTGTAGGTGGTTTTTTTTTAAAGCCAGGTGTTAGAAAATTACTGTTTATTGTCCAGGTAAATTCATAGGGAATAGACTGCTTAATAATATCTACATTTTCTGACTAGGCTCAGATCTGCAGGCACAAAAACTTCTGTTCAGTAAAGCAGTGATATTTCAAGCAAGTGAAAAGAACTGTGTAGGAAAAATTTAAGCCTTTTCTTGAAAAGGATGCAAATAGTAGAGATGCTGTTTCATTTACTATTAGATACTAGAGAAGAAATGTTATATGTAGTCAAAGAATATTTTTTTCAGAAATTTTTATTTAAAAAAAACCCCAAACAAATAACAACAGAATAATCAACCCCAAACCTGAAAACTGGTGTCTGATTCTGCATAGACGTAACCATGGGCATAATTTCATGAATGAGAGTAGTTAGTTGCATAATGCTGCTTTCACACTAGCACAGATCCAGAACCTTTGGCATTTACTTCTAACTTCTGGGTCATGTGGATAACAAGGTAATGATTCAGTTATGTAAAAAAAAATATTTTTTTTTAAACATTTTTGAGTTTTTCAAGAAGCCATGTGGGAAGAGTGAAGCTTCACTTGAGAGCTGACCATCTAAACGCCTTCAAAGGTCTGGGCTTTAGTTTCCATGTTTCTGAATTTAATAGCCTTCTACAGTACTATTTTCCATGTAGTCCATTTAAATTAGGTATCAATTATAATGTCTTATCAGTTTACTACTTCAGTCATTTCATTTGAACTTGATAGCTTCAGTATGTTCTGGGCTGTGTAGTGGAGGGTTGCTCAGCAGCTGTAGTGTGCAGACAATAAAATTATGTGAACTTGGCCATTAACCAGCTTTATTATTTTTCTGCCCTACATTTACATTAATCTTTTTAAGCTGCCTGTGATACCTGCTGCAATTGAGAAGCTGCATGTCAGAAGAAGGTAGTCTAAATCCCATTTCCCCCTGGCTTGTTGGGGCATGTCACATCCTGTAAACAGTTACATGGGGGACAGTCAGGGGAAGTGACTGCTGAATCCAGCTCTAGCAGGGGCAGGCTTCATTCTAAGGGACCTGATCCCAATCCCACTGAAAACTATTCCAGCCTTTCCACTCATGTCAGTGTTAGATTAGACCATTTTTTCAGATCAAGGCTCATATTCTAAGCTTTCAGTATTCGAATGCTTAAGAGTTTTATTTTTATCATCTTGGGACACAATGTTCCAGCAATGTAATACAAGTTCATTACAAATAGTCATGATTGGCACTATTGTGTATTTTTTTTTTTTGCAAAGCACAAGCCTGGGTTTAACCTAATGCAGATTTCACTGTGTTTAAGAAAAGAAAAAAAAAAAAAGGTCGAAATTTTATTTAAAAATTCTTGTTAAAGCTGTTGATCCGTTCTAATAAGAAATCACTCTAAACCCACTTTGTCTTCTTAATTCAAAATAAGGTTTTGTTTTGAAATTTCAGGAAATGTGGGTATAGAAAACATTAAAAAGGAAACATACAGTTGTCCCTAGTTATCAAAAAGCTATGTAGTCCTTGCATTTCCAAAGGAAAAATGCAAAGCAGGGAGAGTAGAGTAGGATTTTCTTGGGAGCCTGGCGGCTGGCATTGTTGATACCTAGAAGTTGAAGTTAAACATCTACAAGGAAGTCCATAATCTACTTAAAAAGTTTCCAGCCGGTCAATTTTGCTTAGGAGAAGACAGCAAGAATATGTGAATGGAAACTAGAGATTTTCAGGTGTTAGGCTAGTGCAGTAGAAACACTTGAGTGATGTATTGAAGAGTCCTTCAATTTTCATATGCCTGGTACTTGTTTAAAAAAAAAAAAAAAAAAGAAAAAAAAAAAAGACAAAAAAGCTTGCTTACCAAGGTCTCTGTTTTAACTGTTAGACCTGTATCATATATCACCAGAAATTCTCATGGTGTATTTGACATAATTACATTTCATGTTGAGTGCATTTTTAATTAGTTTTAGAAAAAAATTCCTCTATCCCCTTACAAAAATATAAACATATGCCTAAGAGTTCAATTTGCTTGCTTTCACATCAAATAGACTACATTAGAAAGGCTCTTACAGCATTGCAGAAGATGTAGGAATTTTCCATATTAATACTGTAAGTGGGAATTGTCAGAGGAGACCTGCCACAGCTCACCCCCTTACCTACCCACACCCAGTAAGGTATTTTCAAGTTATGTCTGAATCTGTTCCAGCTGACCTCAATGGCAAAGCTTCAATTGACTTGAGGTGGGAGAAGGATGAGTCCTCAGCAATGCTACTTTTCTAATAAAAGCAGAAATGCAGTCTCGATACACGGTGTGAAGTTATTTTTATAGATTTCCAGAATCAGCAGGGATGAAAATGGTGGCTAGTCTTGCAGGTCATACATTTTTCCTTACCTTAGTAATATTGCCTCTGTTTGTGAACTCATTAGCAGAGCAGCCATTTATTCTACAAAGCATTCAGGCAGAAGGGAGTGTCCATGTAGCAGCTCCTCAGAAGGGTGTTAAATGAATATATTTTTGATGAGCTATCAAGCATCTTAAAATCTGTGGAGCTCTGTAGAAGCAAATCAAACACAGAGCTATCTGTTCTGTGACTATAGGGGACCTTGCCTGTCACAGAAGCTGCTGGTTTGGGGGGAATTAATTTTTAAGCTGCTTTTCAACATGGATTTTCAATGCACTGCTCAGTTCCTGCATGTTCCTGCCATTTAAAAGCTTTGTATAACTTGGGGTGCTTGGAAGCTGCCTTGAGGTAGAGTGATCTGTGATAATTAGGTTCTTGCTTTTATCCTGGGAGACAGGGACATAGTACTGCTGAACTGCACTGGGCAGCAGATTTAGCTGAAACTTTTTTTCTGAAATTGCAACTTGCTGAAAAAGAAAATTTCATCAGGGAAGAGTTTCTTTTAATTTTTTTTTCCTAATTTAAAATAATAATTTGAAGTATTGAATACTTCTATCATTTAGTTTGAAAATTTTTGGAACTGCTGGGTTTTTTTTTATGTGGAATAAAGATAGGGAAGAGATGCAAATAAATGGACTTAAAGCTGAAAGCCGATTGAAATGGGTTATTCTGAATGACATGTATATAAAATGTGTTCGTATTTGACACTGTTTCATTTTGGGATTTAAAAGGATTTTTAAACATCCAGCTTATCTGTATGACAAGGAAACTCAAGCATTCACTTCAGAATTACAGTAATGGTTTAGGTGATATTACTGTGTAATGTGATTGAGGCAAAGAGAAAAAATGAATAATTTTAGAGTCCTGTGACTAAATGTTTAGGAGAAGGAAATTGGGGAAAGGAAAAATAAAAAAATCCAGTTAATGAAGCATGTTTAAGATTGACTATGTATTGTTTCCATATGGAAAGTTTTAGTTTGGAGACTTTTCTTTGGAAGTTGAAATGTGCACAGCATTTACTTATTTGTTTGGATTCCTATTTTTATAAGATGAGGTTTGTGTTTTAATTTTAGAATCATAGAATTCATAGACATCTTCAACTAGATCAGGTGGCTGAGAGTCCTGTATAACCTTACCTTGAATGTTTTCAGGGATGAGGCATCTACCATCTCTTGGAAATTTATGTCTGTGTTTAACCATTCTCACTGTAAAAAAAAAAAAAAAAAATCCTTAGATCTAGTCTAAATCTGCTCTTTTTTTCCAGTTTAAAATCATTATTCCTTGTCCAGGCCCTACTAAAATGTGCTTCTACAAAAGTTGATTGAAAACTGCTACTCATGTCAGTGGAAGAGGAGTTGTAGTGACATGATTTCCAATACTGTGCTGAGAGATAGGACCTGATGCTTTGCTCTCCATTTGCATTAGCAAATATTCCTCCTCAAGTAGTCCCATACAACAGAAAAACACCCAAAGGTAAAGCATGAAGTGGAAAGTACATTTCATGACAGACAAAACCAACCTTGTTAAAAATGCTCAGGGGCCAGTCAGTCCAGCTAGTCTTGTTGGCTTTAATTCACAGCATCTGTGTCAGTATAGGAGGTGAAAGGGAAATATAAGAGAATAATCAGGATATAAAGACAAGAGAGCACCATTATTTTTTGGCCTACTTAATTTATGTTGTGATGGTCCCATGAAGGGATGTTGTTCAGACTTTTAGCTGGTTTTATAAACATTGCACAAAATGTTGGTGGGTTTTTGGTTGGTTGGTTTGGTGTTGGCATTAGAACCTAAACTTTAGAAACAGTAAGCTTTCTTTTTCCTGCTATTTTTCTGTTCCCTCAAAAAAAGTAGATGA
>JAAGNO010018120.1:39829-51738 GCA_033439905.1 Ceryle rudis
CTCCTGAACACAGCTCCCGTCTGCTGCAGGGCCCAGTCTGGGACTGCCCCAGTGCCTGCTCCACAGCATCAGTGGTGGCGGTGATATAATTACAATCAGGGGGTTGGGTTCGATACTGGTTTTGTAGATATTTGTAAATATTGTAGTTTTATTGTTATTATTTTCATTGTCATTCAAGCTGGTTTAGTTTCCTTTTCTAATCACTAAGTTTCTCTCCCTTATTCCCTTTCTATTCCCCTTTGGGAAGGAAGGGGGGTTAACAGAGAGCATCTGTTATTGGTCTAAGGGGCCACCCTGACCCTAAATCGTATTGGCAGTGTTCTAGGGGAAATTTTTATTAATGGCAAAAAGTGCAAGACTTCAGTCTTCACAGATGTCATCAATAATAACTGGTATGTCTCTTTTCTAAACTTAAATATTTTTATTTTTTCCTGCAAAATGTTTTTGCCAGGTTTGAAATTCATGTATGAAGTTACTGTTCAGTTCAGGGAGGGAAAAAAAAAAAGATTTTATATCAGAAATGCCATGGCCTCATTGCACATTCATTAAAGTGGGTGGAGCTCTTTCACAATGTCTTTGGGATGCTGTTCCTCAGAAGGATACTTTTGAGTGCTCAGTGGCTCTGGAGACACCAGCTGAATTGCAATGGATCAGTAATTCTTTGTTGTTTTGGCAAATACATGTGTCTCATGCAGTCGTTTTTGAAACGGAGAGAGTATTTAATTCTGTTAGTAGTCAGGTGCTCTGAAATCGAGGTGGTACATTCACTGGTGTGTATCTGTCTACAAATGTAAGCACTGAGTTGCTATAGAGAAAACACAGGCTTTTTTCCTTTATTTCAATTTGCATTTTTATGTTATGCCACTATAGATTATACAAATCTTAACACCCATTATTAGAATTATGCTTAGCCCATTTCTCCATTTAGAGAGCTTTTTCCCTAGATTTATATCCTTATATAAGGGAACAAAGACAAATTAAAATGTGCTTTCAAGACACGATAACAGCCTTCAGTGATGCTAAATCCATTGCCTGGAATCCAGCCAGAAAATTTTGATTGGAGGTAAAGACTTGCAGATTCACAACTGTGATACCTTTTCTATACACCTACGTGAGTCCACATGGGGTCTAACTGCTTTTCCTACAGTTATATTTAGTAACTGATTGCAGATGGCTTCTAGATAGCAGGAAGGATAAAAAGAAAACTCATGTAGAATTATGTTGAAACATTCAAGGTGCAAAGACGTTTATTTAATAGAGGCTGTCACCCCAAAAATATTTATTGCATCTGATTAAAATGTTATTGTCATGTTCTTGTTCCCTACCTGCTTGTTTATGTTCAGTTACCATCTGTTGTCTTATTTTTTTAAATTTAAGCCCTTTGAATTAGAAACTGTATTTCTGTTCTAGAGTCATGATGAATTTGTGACATTGTCACACCCTGGTGCTCCTAAACACTAACACAAGACATATTTATTCTGCTGTATTTAACACTGGATGTGTCTCATTGCTGGTGTCGTATATAAATCCTTTTAAAATGGGCTCTGTAGGATGTTGAAATACTTTTGGTCTTAACTGTGTTTCTTTTCTTGTGGGTTGAAGCATTACTTGGAGTAAGATTTGTGGGTTTTTATTTACATAAAACTTGTATTCATAAAATTTGTTTATGAATTGGAAGGGTAAAAAGATTAAAAAAAACCCAAACCAAATAAACCAAATACTACTTCCCTCATCAGGGAGTGAAGGGGATTGCAGGGCATGATGGTGTGGTGGGAACTGACTCTCACTGTGCTGCTGTGAGTATCCTTGCTGGTGTGGTGTCCTTGCCAAGGCTTCACTTGTGTCTGCATGAAACCTCTGCAGTTGTTAATGCCATGATATAAACAGCCTTGGAAGCAGCAGGATACAACTGAAGACTTGTTATTTGTTTAGCTACCAGAGGTATCTATCTATAGTGCGTCAGGTCATATGAAATTTTTGCTGCATGTGCCAAAAATGTCCCTTCGTGAGAGAGAATGATTTTCAAAATAGACTGGTCTTATTTTGGGGGGACGGACACGTAGGGGTGACCAAGAGACACAGAATATATTTCACTGGAAAAATCAACTTTTCTGCAGAGTTGCCACATTGTGATTTAGCAAGGATGCCAAGGTATTTTTCATTTTTTTAGCAGAAACAATAACACATCTGACAATACAAAGAAGCAAGAATTTTCAAACAGTGGTCTTTATTCACCATTAGGAAAGATTAGAGTCGTTTGAGAGAATTTTTATGGTACAGTTGGAGATTTCTGTAGAGGCAATTGATCTTGGGATACCCTGACAGCCTTTGCAGTCTTTGAGTTAGAAGTTAGACTCTTCAGGTTATATTAATGAAACAGTCCTGTTGACAGGAATAGATGAAGGAATGAATCCTAAAAATAAGTTAAATACAAGAGGAAAAAACAGATGGTTCTCAGATATCTTTTAGAGAGCTGTAGAGGCAGTATATGAGACTTGTGAGGGCTAATCAGTGCTCTGAAAGCACTGCTGATGTGATCTGTTCCTATCTTAGAAGAAGGGAAAAAGAGGATTATTGATATTGCACTTCTTGCTTGAAGGAGTTGAATTCCGAAATGCTTACACAAAAGCAGAAAGGAAACTCTTGGTACTGGGGAGTTCTGGTACCATTTCATCAGTGTAATCCTCTTGAAGGGACAGTCAGACAGACAGAAAACAATCATATCCTACCCCTTCTCTGCCACTTAAATAGAAATAAACACCTCTAGCAAAGTCCTTAACATGCAGTTTTCACTTTTTTTGTCCTTTGTTTTCCTTAAATCTGTGTCAGTTATGTCCCACAACACACAACCAAGAGGGCAGGAGAGAATTTCACATACTACCATGACAAGCAAAGAACAGAGTGAGTCTCCAACCCCATTACAATTTTGGTGCAGCAAACTAGTTGCTGTGTCCTCCAGCTGCTGCAGAAGTGTAAACATTGTCATCTTGTCCTTGAAAATGCTGATAAACAAAATGTGTTTTCCCTCTGAGTCTGAATTTGTGCTTTATTACCTTCATTATTTTTGTTTGTAAACTGAGCAGAAAAAAAAAAGTATGCCCCATATGTTTGTTCGTGTGGTTTTTTTGGTTGGTTGTTTTTTTGTGGGTTTTTTTTTTGTTTGGTTTTTTTCTTCCTTGAAAGAAGTAGGACATAAAGTGCCATTGCCACTTCCTCAGTCATTCAGCTACAAAGCATTTACATAAAGCTGTTAGGCTTTCTGCTGTTACATGTTTCTTGCAGTTGTTTGGTCCACACTACAAGAAAATAAGACAGAAAATAAAATAGCTCAGCTATCCCCAGGATCAAAACCCTAGTTTAAAATCAAAATTTCAAATATAGAGTCATAATCTTTCTAGTTACTTTCTGGGTTTGTACATGTGTTTTTATCCCATGAGCGTCTTGCTTTTATTGTATTTTATGTGAATCTTAAGCTTTAGGATCTTAAGGTGCTACAGCATTTTTCTTCTGACTGTAGTGAAAGCTTTTAAATTAAATTGAAGATTTCTTGTAGGTCATTTTGACCTTATATTTTTTGCATTATAAAGCCTATTAACTGTGGGAATGAAAGCTGCAGTTCACAAATATATTTACAACCATATAAATGAGGATGTACATTAAACTGCAGGGCTTGGAAAACATAAGCAATGAACATTATTTGTACTTTGACAAAGCAAAAAAGCATGATTAAGGATAATTGTAGGTAACTGTCATCATGAAAGAATTGTTTACTCAGTCAGAAGTGCCAAACAACATTTAAACAGTATCTCTAAAGGGAGCAGTAAGAAGCTAATGGATGCCAGCACATGCCTTGAAAATAATTTGACTTGAAGGTTTTCAGAATGTTTTTTTTTTCTCCTTTATGAATTTAGAAAAATAATGATTGTAATAATTGTTGTTTTTAACAAGGACTTGGAAATTTTCACTTTTACTTATGGTATCACAAAGCTCCTTTTCTTTGAAAAAACCCTAAATTTGAAAACCATTTCCTTGTGAGATTCCTGATGCTGCTTTTTCTGGTCAGGCTAGCAATTCATCTTGCTGAAATTCAGGTTAGGCTCATGGCTAATTTGGTTTTCATAACAAGGACATTTCTGCCCTTTTTGGTGTCTGATAGAAGTTAGACAATTAAATACACATTTTTTTTTTTTTCTTAAGAGAAACATTCTGATTGTGTTTATCTGCATATGTAAAACCAAAGTATTTTAAGCAACGTGTATAAGTTGCAGTAAGACTTCTTAATGATTCTGCATTGTGGGTATTGGCCATACTGCAAATGCAGTCACATGAGGATAAAGTATGTAAGATAGGAAAAGAAATATCTTGGGCAATGGGGAGAAGTCTTGGTGATAATATAGACATCGTAACTGTATTTTTGTAGGACTGGAGTGGAGCAGGAATTTCCTTAAAATTTCTTCTTGAAGGAGTAAAATTCCAGCCCTAAGTTCTTGGGACAATACCTCTGAGGAAGTGTGTTGGAAGTTGCCAAGTGTAAAATTCTGCCGGGAATGGGAGGTCCAAGGAGATGGTTTAATTTGCCTTCTGTAGGTGGGTCCATAAAAAAAAAAAAAAAAAAAAAAACACAAAACTTCTTAATGCCTTGTTTTGAAAGGAAACTGATTATGCCTTTTACTTTATTCATAGGAAAACCTAGAAGATGATTCATATTTGGAAAGGTATGGACAGGTATTTTCTATGGAAAAATTAGATGGTTTGCAAACAAATTTCACTGGAGGGCTTTGGTCATAGCTGCAAGCTCTAGAAAGCCTAATTTTGGTGTTCTTGGAGGAATTTCTAGAATTCTAAAAGCCTGAAGCACAGAACTGAGGAAAAGAAAAAATATTTTAACTTAAATTCCCCTGAAATGCCTTGTTAGTGATGATTAGTTTGCAGCTGGAAGTGGTTTGTATTCTGTGGGAAGTGAGACTGGACTATCTCTGCAGCTACTTGTGACCTTAGAATGCATAAAAAGAGAAAATGGATTTGTGAGTCATGATGAGTGACGATGCAGATGCTGGCTTCGAACTGTCATTGTGCAGTGTACCCAGGCATAAGATTTTGTTTTGATTTGTGTGACACTTATTTGCATTTTTATTTATGATTTTTTTTCTAGATTTGTCAGCACATTGATTTTCATGACAAGTTATACAAACTAAGACTAGCAGGAGCATTTATAGTTATTTCATACTACATGCATATTTCAGGACGTTGACAGATAATGGTCATGCTTTTTGATGTTTTGGCAGTAGAAGAGTAGGACATCCCCAATAAAGCAAAGGACTGTTTTATGCAGTTTGGATTCTCACAGTTCTCCTGTTGCCTTCCATTAAACTAACTTTTATAGGAGTGAAATATGATTCTCATTTTGGTTTTATGCTAAGCTATACTTCAAAGCCAGAGAAAATCCAGGGGTCTTGGGGTGAAAATTATTTCCAGAAGACGATGGAGGAAAATGTTCTAGACAAAAACCAATAATCCCACATGTGGAAAGAGTGGTTTATCCAAGGAGCACTATAAGGAGTTGTATTAAAATAAAAAATCTCTGGTGATAATTAAATGCAGTTTAAACTCCTAAAAACCCTGATGAAAATTCATTCCTGGGATGAGACTCCCATTACCGAACAGTATGAGATGAGCTGTTGCTGATGCTAGAGATTAACAATTGCTTATTAACAAGTACTATAGTGGTATTGCAGTGTCAGCTGGAAAGCCACCTCTTAAACTGGTTGAACTGCTTCCATTGTCAAGAGATTATATGTAGAGGCTGAGTTATGCAGTGCATTATGGGCAGAGGGGCAAGCTTCAGTGCTGTGCTGTGTCCTCAGAAGCTGTAAAAGAGAATTTTATCTGGAATTACTTTTGCCTGACCAAGAGCTTGGTGATGTGGGTATATAGAACACCCTTCTTTTATTTGCATAATAGCTATTTGAAGGTGAAACTGTGTTCAGATTAACTGCAGTTTATGAGCTACATGCACCTGCTATATTCACTATCAGTGGAATTCTGAAAAAGGGCCAATTTGAGAGTGTAATTTTATTATTGTTTCTCTAACCTGTAATTGAGAGGGCTGCAAGTGTGGGTGTTCACAGCAGGGGAATAAGAATCTGCCACAGATACATTTTCTGTAGGTGATACAGGTGCAAACTCTAATTAGGCCACAGATGACTAAGCCTGGGGTGTTTGTGCCAGCCCTGTGCTTGCATCCACATTGGCATTGCCAACAGTGGCTTTATATGAGAGCATGATTGAAAAGGTTTATTCAGGGAAGTGCTGAGGTGCGCTGGCAGAGCTGCCATGGGCTTGGAAGCCTGAGTGTTGTTTGCCAGTACTTCCTTCTCCCCAACATGCTAATTCCTGTCTGTATTTTCACAGGGAGGTTGAAATTTTTGGGGCTGATAGTCTGTAGAATACTACCTTTCTGGGTGACAAATAGCTCATCTCACATGCAGCATCTCTTGAAAAAAACACAACCAGAAAGGCCTAGAGAAAAGAAGTGGAGTAAGACAAGGGAAAATAATCCCTGTAAAGCTCTTTGAAGTCTGTTCTTTCCACAGCCTGGTTTGGCAAGATAAGGTATATATTAAAACCAGACTGGTGCATCCCGGGTACCTTTCAAAAGCATTGCCTTCAGAGACAGCTCTTTTCATATTCTCCCTAGGTTTCTACTACTTTCTATATTTCTTGTTATTTTCTCTTTTTTGGAGTATTGCAAGTTAAGGGCTGCTACCTGCTCTTTCTCACCTTGAAATTGTAATCCTGTACTTGCAACATCATCTTTGATTGCCATGAAACAATGCTAAGTATACTAACTCCAGCTACTGGAGTGTCACTTTGAAGGCCACGTTTGCATATACAAATAAGTATGTCAGGGTGAGCACTAGAGATGATGCTTCATGAGATAGTGAGTGAAACTAGATTTCTACATTAAGCCCCAACTTACATGATGAGATCACTAAATTGAGACAAATCTATTGCTAGTAAGACCACTCATGTCAATGTATGCCAGTAAGGGAAAATCAGTTTCTTTTACAATTAGTAGTGTATTCTCAATACATAAAAACATTACAGTACACAGGTGTGTGTTGTCTTGTACTGGAAGTAAACAAAGCAGGAGCCTTATTTTGTGTTAGAAATTACAAGGTTTTCTTAACGGCCATAATAAAGTTCTCCTCCTCCTTCCTTTAAAAGAGCACTCAAAAATAATCCCAGAAATATTCTTTAAGTTTATAAACAGTTGTCCCTGAGGGGGGGAAAGCAGATAAAGATAATTCACTAATCAGAAAAAAAAAAGTTCATTCTGAATGTATTTTAAACACTTGTTTTTAAAATTATTTTAGTATTAAAAAACAACTTTGGTATTTCCTGAATATTAAAAAAATTACTAAATATTATCAGGAAGCTTGCTAAATGGAGCATTTCTTTAGTACTTCTAAGAGTGCCTCTTTAACCTTCTAAAGATAAATAAGCCAGTACATATTTATGGACTATATTTCATTCATGGATAAGACATGATGTAGAGTAATTTATCAGTGATCTCAACCATGAAAACCAAAGAGTTTAATTAAAAAGGTAACAGTGTTAAAGTGAGATCATGCTTGACAGATGAAAAATTAGACATCACTGATATGAAGCAATCTGCATGAAAAAAATACAGTAAAAAGAGAAGCAGAGGGTAGCAAAGACTGAACTAAGTCTTATCTTCTCACAAAACAAAAATAAATGTTAAATTCAGAAATTTTATCTTTTAATTCCTACTCTTTGACTGTAGGTCCTATTTGGTGCTTGTTTGTGTGTCCTGAATAATAGTCTATCAAAAAAAGCCTACAACCCAAAATCATAACAAAATGCCCAAACAAACAACAAAAAAAAAAGCCCAAACCACATAAAAGGAGTAAGATGTTACTTTAAGATGTTGTCTTTTGATATATTCATACATCCAAATCCCTCACATATTTAAAATAACATAACACTACATACAGGACTTCTACTGACTCTATGGCAGGTACTGACAGAGAAATTTGGGTGAGGAGCCACATGCTAACAAGCAGTACTGCTGCTGTCCACATGCTTACAGTGTCCAAAAGGTGCTGAGGTGCACGATGTGTGTCTGTGTGCTGCAGGTGCCCTGGAGCTTCCTCTTTAAAGTACAAGACCAATGGCTTTTATTTTTCTTCACTAACAATGCTGTGCATGTATATGGTTATTTTTTCAAAACTATCAACCATACAAAAGCACCACAACAATCTAATAAAGACTCATTTTTGTTTAAAATGTTACTGGAAAATTCTTGACGGCGTGATGGTTGCGGTTGTTCTAATAATTTTATTCAATATGATGAAATCTGAAATGCTACTGCCAGCTCAGCAGCTTTTCAAATGGTTTACACATGCCTGAATTTGTTTTCTTGCTCCAGACACTGCACTTAATGCAAATCCTAAGTCAAACTGAGGTATTACTTGTGCTGTATTTTCATGTCTTGGTAATATACATTATTAATTGATTATGATATTTGCAGCTTTAAAGGTGACTGTTGTCCGCTTTCACTCTTCACCTACTGTCTCTTTCAGCCTTATAACCTATTGATGCTTGTGTTTTCAATTTGTGATAATCCTTTTGATTAAGAAGTAGAATACAAATAAGTTATGCAGCCTTAGTACTGTGCTCTGGTAAGACTGAGAATTTTCTGCAAAAAATACAGAAAATACATGTCTGGAAAATAAAAACTTATCAAGAGGAAACATTTTTTGAAAAGATGCTGGTAGGCCCAAATTCCACTTGGTATGGGAAAGGAGTTCAGATGAGAACTTGATTCTAGTTTATCCTGGCTCTCTGTAGAAAACCTGTTGCTTTAAAAGTTTGATTTAAATTTGAAATTGAAGTTAAAATTTGGCTTGGCTTTTTTTTTTTTTTTTTTTTTACTTCACTGAAACAAGTGTTTCTGCCAACTTTTAAAACTGACTTCAACAAGGAATCTCATCAATAAGGAGTATTGAAGGATTGCATCAAACACAACAGCACAATCTACCAGACATGTTTGCACGACATTCCCATGGTGGTTTACTGAAATTAGAAATGTGTAGTATTGCTCTATGTTTTATGCTTTTCTTCTTCAAAGGTGACAAAATTCACAGTGCTGGAAGTCCTTCAAGTTCATAGCAGATAGAGACTGAAATAATCTGTGGTGAGTCTCTGAGCAGATATTTTACCCAGTCATACAATTCAATATTTGGAGGCATTCAGAGCCGCACTGAGCTCCACAGACCTCCGATTAGGTGTAAACATTTTCCTGAGGAAATGTGCTAAATTGTAGCTATCCCTTGAAAAGATCTGTCTTAATTTGTTTAGTTTAATTCCAGGGGTAAAAATCACCTGTAATTTCTATGACCAACTTAACTGGTTGTGTAGAGGTCAGTCTATGGTCAACAAATGAATTATACCTACTTCTACTCTCTGGTGAGGAGGATGATTTTTCTATTTACTAGACAGAGGCTGAAGGTATGGTATGTGCAATTTTGGCATTTTTTTTCCAAGATAACATCAATACATATAAGCTGTTTGTTCTCCAGCCCTTCAGCTGAACATCTGAAAGCTCCTCGACCTGTTGTACCTGCAGTTCATCAGCCAGTAGTTTTCAGACGTGTAAAATTTTTCAAAATGAGGGAAAGAAAAAGAATTAATAGATCAATGATGTACTCAGCAGCTCTTCCCAACAAAGATCTTTACACGGAAGGAAACTTCCTGACATGTCTGGTATCTACTGTTAGATACATGATGAGAAATTGCCATGGGCTATTAAAAAGTATTTATTAACTTCTGTGGCCCTGTTAGGCATAATTATTATTACATAATTATCAATTAAAAGTGTAGCCATTTTAATTGCATTAGTTCAGTTTGAAGGTAATGTCTGCTTTGTGGTGGATAAAACAGATAGTTCTTTATCTTCCTAGAGATGGAGATACAGTTTTCCATTCCAAGACCTATTTCCAGGAAATCCAAACCTTCATTTCAGGACAGTGTTTTCCATGTTTGTAACAATTCAAAACTGCCTTTTTTAATATTTTTTTTTTCCTGAAGCATTTTTTGAATTGTTAGAATAGCTTTGAATTAAACATGTAAAGCAGTAACACTGGAAAAGCTGAATATCCAAACCCTGGGTTAGAATAAGCATGCACTGATCCCTAGGGTATAGCTCATATACCATTTTCTACACATCAGCAACACTGAAAAGTCAAAACTAGACATAAAAAGACTGGGATTATTTCTTCAATATACAAAGTGTAGATATTTTTGTTTACATGCAGGCGGCTTTTGTTTCCAGTTACAGAAAGCCAGACAGAGAAAAAAGTGTCTTTGAAAGAGCAATCTGTTTGTATAACCCCAGTGTGGGTCAGTGCTCCTGGATGAAGTGGCAGAAGAGTGCAAGAGGTGCTCAGAAATGCAGAGACAGAGAAAATACAGAGAGAGATCTAGCATTTGCTCATTACTTTTAACTTATGAGCATTTGAAGAAAAACATGCATCTTTCTTGATTAGAGAAAAAAACAATGCCTGCACAGTTTTTCTTTTTTTTTTTTTTATGATATACAGAGTTTACAAAACCAATGTGTAGGTATAGTTCTGGGCGTGAAAACCGAGACTCGAGTCTCGTAGAGACCCAGACTCTGGGCAACTCTGCCATTCTCATACCAGCTCCTCAAACCTTGAGTTGAGACAACTGCTAATGACATACAGTAAAAGTCTCAAGGCAACAGAGGCAGGTGGATGTGTGGATGACAGCTAGATCCAAGGCCTGGGACAGAAACACTCCTTCACATATGAAAGCCTTTTGAAGCTGTTTCTGCTGCAGTCAGTTTCATTCTCTGTTATTACAAAGTATGTATCAAGAAATAGCTGCAGCTGGTATTGTCTTTATTGAGAAAGAAAAATAAAATAATCTGTTAATAAACTCATTCTAGTTAAAATGTATTTGTTATTCTTCCTACTGTTATAAAATTTTAAGATGTACAGGATCTGAGCAAAATGAATGGAGTCATGTTTCTGCAGATGAGGGACATCAGTTGAATATGTCTCTACTGTTCTGCTACGTAAAATAAGATGAGATTCCTGAGCTTGCCAGGACAGCATTTACAGAGATGAGCACGTGGAGACATCAGTTCAAGTTGGACAGGACTATATGCTGTAACCCACCTTGGAAATAAAATGGATTGTGCAGAAAAGGATGAGGGATCATAGCCATTGCATGAAACTGTGATGAATATAGAACAAACATGAATGGTATTAATAAAAATGTAACATTAAAAAAGTGCTTTTTGGCTAATAAGATGAAATGCTGATAGATTCTGAGAACGGGAGTTAAAAAAGGTGATAACTCATGTAAAATCAAGATAAAAGAAAGTGATCTTATAAAATGAGGTGGCTAGGAATGAGTAGATCGTCACAATGATTGTCATATAACATCTACTGAAGGTTATTGCAACCCAAAGGTTTGCTGTAAATTTAATCTGAGCTAGAAATCAGCACATTGCTTGACAGATTGAATGGCAATTTGAACGGAAAGCATAAAGCTGCAGCGAGTACAGGCAAGTAACTGGAAAAAGATGAACTAAAAAGAGAAATTGTTCAGAGTAGGAAAAAGAAAGTGTATAGACACAGTTATGGTTGATACGCACTTTTTATGGCTACAGCCAGTGCTGCTGTGAAAGTAATTGAAGTGTTTCCTAATATCACAATGCTGCTGGAGGTAGTCTGAGAAGTTCATTTCCAGAAATAGTCTGCCATTTTTTTCTAGGACATTTCTTTAAAAATATATATTTTAATATATTATTGTTTCTCTCACCATTAGGTCTGGTGGCAAGTGCATTTTATGCACTG
>JAAGNO010018121.1:0-14855 GCA_033439905.1 Ceryle rudis
GTCCTTGGCACCTCTCAGCTGAGTTAGTAGAATGGGACCTCTCCTCCTGGGAAGTCCACCCTCTGTCTGTTGGTTTGGGTGTGGGTGGTGTGTGGTTTTTTTGGTGGATTTTTTTCTCCCAATAAGGCTGGATCACAGCTGAGCTTTTATTTCTGGGATGAGAAATGGGGAAGCTGCTTGTTCTCAACTCAGGGATTGTGTGCTTAATGACCAGTGCATATATACTCACACAACTGATGGTGTACTGGAAGTTAAATGCATCCAGCTCATTATAGAAATGTGATACACATTCCTTGCTTTTGTACTGTCACGTTCTTTAAATATCCCCTTCTGCTCCTTGGGCCTTCCCCATCTTTTCCCAGTATGACCTTTTCCCAGTCTTAATATTATTTCAGGCTTTCTGGGCTTTTGAAGCTTCTAAATTTTATTTTTTTGCCATTTCTAATCAATTCAGTATTGTGGCTCCTATAGTACCTTTACCAGAAACTGCAGTGGATCTGTGTGCTTCAACCATCTTAGATGGTGTTGATTTTGATGCTGCATCCAGAATACTGGGGCCAATACAATGTTTTTGGCTGGTTGCTTGGAACACTTGCTGAAAACCATCCTTCATGAGTTTCTCTATGCTGATCATCATTTTTGCTTTGAGAGACTTCTTGGCTTAGGTTTGACATAGCTAAGTTTTTTTCAGGACCTGTCAGAAGATATGCCAGCAACATTTTTTCATTATTTATTATTATTAGTAGTATTTTTTTTTCTACTCTGGTGAAAAGCAGTTTGAGTCTTTCTGATAAACCTTACTGGACATCTTAGAAGCAGATTATGTATATTATCTTTTTATGATCAGATTTGATCCAGCTGCTACTGAGCTTGAAGGAAAGTTTCCTGATGATCAGAGACAACAGTATTGGTCTCTTGTGCTAGAGTGGTGTATTGTGGTGTTGTTTTTCTGTTTGCTTGGGGTGGTTTGGTGTTTGTGTGTTTTTGCTGTTGTTTGTTTGTGTTTTTTTTTTTTTAAATTTTTCAGCTGCCCACTGAATTCTAGTGTAATGCTATACTATTGTATAACTACCAATTTCCATTTTTTTTGAGGTGGTTGAGTCTAATGGGAACCCTGAGGTTGGGTTCCTGGTCATATTTCAATGTGGTATAACATCTTTTGCTTTTTCTGTTTTCTGTTTCCTCATCTGTTTTCAGGTCTTTAATAGTCTCCTAATTATACAGCTTATAGTTGTGCTGGCTTGTGTGCTGGTAGGGAAATCTTTAAAGGTTTCCAATTTAAGCGCCTTCAAAAGTTGCTGTTTTTTATTGCTGTAGTATGGGTGCAAAACCAGAAGTGACTAAAGCCACCGGCTTCCCGTTTAATTGTATTATGAGCTCTAAAATGGCTAATAACCTAATTAGGTAGGCAGAGAAGGAACTGCCTTCAACAAGGTTTACTGGTACACCTACTCAGCAGAGCAGATGATAAGCTTACTCTGCTTGTGGCTTTATTTGGCCAGATGTGAGCCAGATGTGAACAAGTGTAGCTGTCTTAGTAAGATGTTGTGCTAGTAAGCCTTTTCTCTCAACTAACGCCAGTTTATTTTGGCTAGAGACTGGAGACTAAGGGAGCAGATGATGTGCAGGCTTACCTAGCTGCACTCAGTGGCAGGAGCTTTCTTACTGACAGAGTTGAAGTCAGCTTTGTCAAGGGATGATACATAAAATGCAGCAGGCCATGACCAGCTTCTGGGAGGGCTGTATGTGAAGGACCTTGAGATTCTCTGTGGTGCTGCTTATTAACCATGAGTTTCCCCTGTTTTCCATACATGTGTTTTTAGCAGCAATTGCTCTTTCCACTGGATTTCTAGGTCTGGGGAGTGTGTTAAGGGCTGTAAGAGAGGTTTGTTATTTATTATTCTTCTCCTCTATGAATATATTCTCTGGCTCCCATCTACCTCACCAGTACCCAGCTGTTGCTGTCCACTGAACAAGAATACTGAGGAAGTTATGTGACCGGAACAGCTTCCTACTTTGCTCCTATTACCTCTCTTTTGTTTTGTGTGCACTGAAGAATGCTAAAGGCCTTATAGTAAATGTCATCCTTGCAATACATAGGAAAATACTACTGGTCCAGAGTTTTAAACAGTTCAGCTGTGAGAAATACACACTCAAAAAGCCATATAAGTCTTGTCTTGAATGATCAACTGGAGTAATTGGAAAGAAAATACTTAACTTTCAGACCTGTCATTGGTAGTTTAATGTTTGCTGCCCACTAGTATCACCATTAATTTACAGTGTTGGTACTCACAAAGTTGCACTCGTGAAGTGATTACTCTAATGAACCAGAAGCACCACAGAAAGGAAAAACCTTGTTCATTTCCTTATGACTTGCAGGTTAGTTTTAGATGCCAGTTTGTTGTGGTGTCTTTTTTAATTACCCTCTATGTGTTCATTTTGAATACTCATGTCTTAGTTTCCAACAAATTTTATTTTTTTTGTGGGCAGCCTTGTGAATGCTAAATTGCATAAGCAGGTAGTAGGGTAAGGGCCTTTCTTTTCTTAATTGTGTGCAACATAATTGGTAAAGATGCTTTTTAGACTGAGGTCTTGCCAGCATCTGGGTAAGATGCTGAATTTGTTTCTGGCCTTTGGGTTTGGGCTAAACTCTGTCTTTTGCAAAGTGTTCTCAACTGCAGAAAAAATATTTGAGAATTCAGTAGGTCCCAAAGCTGTTCTAGGTAATGGTAAAAGCAAAGGTATAAATTTTTTTCCTTGAGTTTCTAGCTTGGACCTACAACCAAACCCCAAGGGGTTGTGTTTTGGATCTGGAGATTTGAATCAACACTCAGTCTTCTTGTCCAGCATCTTGGAAGGGAGGGTTGATGTTAGCAGGAAGTTGCAGTTCGTGACTAATGTAATGCTTATTATTCTTCGACAGTTGCTTATCAGTTAGAGTGAAAGTTTATCTACATGGACAGGCCCTGGAGTGGCAGTTCTGTGTTAGCAAGGTTATTATTTTACATATGTTTAGAGTAAGATGAGCTTTATCTGTTTAAAGTCACTTGATTGTTGGCAGTCCAATCTATATAAATTATTTTCTTGAGCTCCTGTTGTGGGACAAAACACTTACCCACACTGGACTCCTGTGCCTTTTTAGGCAAAGACACTTAGTCAGAGAGCAATGTCTTTCTGTTTTATTAATGGAGCAAGGTTTAAATCCTGCTTGACCTGTGAAAATCCGAAGACAGTCTTACATGTGTCAATAATGTCCAGATTGGATTAATGTAATTCTTTGTAGTTCTGCCAGCATCATCATTCAGAAATGACCGCTTCAAAACACAGTAACGAGAATGATCTCTGGTATTGCAGAAATAAGCAAGTTAACAATCCAGATGCCTCTCTTCAGAGGCTCCCAGCTTTAACAAAACTGGCCAGAACATCTGTTTTCTATCTTAAACTCTTTAATGATTAGGTACCTAATTGTTTGACTGGGTGTCTGTGCAAGCAGAGACTCAGGCATTTTTGATTTAATGTTGGACTTCTGGCACCAGAAAGCAATACTGAATAGATAAAATACAATCAATTTATATAAAGTGCTTTTTTAATAATGCCTTCTTTGCTGTGAATTTTCTGAGGATTTTTTTTTGTTAAATTGGAACTATTTGGAACTAGCGTACTTCTCAGCTGACAGTAAGCTGCAGATTTTAGGATTACTATTTTAAAGAGTTGCAGTCCTACTCTAGGATGCCACCTTAGAGGTATTTGATGTATACACACTCAGAGGGCATAGTTTGGTGTTGCTTACTGAGACAAGACATATGAAGACTAAAGAGTGTAACTTCCTGTTCTTTTCATTGATTTGTAGCTCAGCAAAGAAGAAAAACAAATGTTTAACTTCAACCACATGCTTTGCTAGGGAATTAAGAAAGTGTTCAAATGCACTTTTTGGAATTAGGTTGTATCAAATCTTTTATGCTCTTCCAAGCTAAATGGGATTTCTGTATATTGCTTTTTGCAGCCCTCTCCTAATGGGACTTCAGTTCTGAGGAATGTTTTCTGGGTTTTCTCACTGCATCTCTGCAGGTGAAAACAGCCTAGAAGATTCCTTTTCTGAAAATGTGGGAAAATCACCCATCAAGGAGAACTGCAATAGCATGGGTTTCTATTTTCTTTTGATTCCACCCAGACAGGCAGAGAAATTCAGAGACTGCCTTTTTAAACAACTGATGCCAGAGCATGGATCAAGAGCGAGCTTTTGGAAAACTTCATTTTTTGTTATCAATATAATTCTGCATCTGTGTCATAGAATAAACCCGGTCAGCTGAATTTTTTAGCCTTCACATATTTAAAGTCATGGGTGTTTGTTGTGAGCAATGCTAACATGTCCTGTTTACTCTTAGATAAGAAGCAAAAGAGGTGTGTGTTATGGGAAGGTTCCAAAAGGTTGTTATTCCTTCTTGTCTGGGGTTTATCAAGCCACCAGTATAGTAGCAGTTACTAATATCAGTATGCTTCTACTTCCTAAACTCTATCACAGCAGTGAAACTGGAGGAGTGTAAGGCTTCCTGTGTGCTGCTACTTCTAATGCTGCTTCTGTAAACTTCTTTTTCAAAGACAGAACTACCAAATACTCCTCTCTGTAGATCAATCTTCTACTGCCCAGTTGAATCTGTCATAAATTAGTAATTAAGTCTTTTCTGTAACTTTTCTGTGTGCATCAGATAAGCATTTTTGTCAAACATTTTTTTAAATATATTCTGATGTTCTAATAATGCATAAATGATTTGTACAGAAAGACTAGTATTGGAAATTTGAGTAGAGAAGGCAAAAAGACATTTCATGTAGAAAATATGCTCTATCAAGAACTTTCTTTCAATATCACCATGCTTTTAATTCATCACGCTAGATTGCTGTGGAGAAAAGTTAAGGATTTCTGTAAGATGCATATCCCTTAATTTCTGCTTACAGAAGAAGCTTTTTAAAGTGTTTGAAATGTTTTGCCTTTAAGTATGTTTGGAAATTTTAAATAAAATATTCTATGATTGGAAAGTGTAGTAACCTGTTCATAGAATAGGCCAACTTCAGCAAAACTGTTCTTGGTTTCATTTCTGTGAGAACTGGAGAGTCTGTGAATCATACCAAAATGTCCTGGCACCTGTGAGAATCAAGTTTAGGAACACAGTTATTTTAGGGAAGTGACTAGAGTCCTATCATCCTCATAAATGCTGATGGAGTAACAAGTACTTCAGCTAATTTGCAGTAGTCCTCATATGTATGCTTGTAGTGTACAGCAGATCTGAGACAATTTGAATTTGCTTAATGCAAAGGTTGAAACCATACGTATTTCTAATAAGCTAATAGCTGGCTTTTTGTGGCTTGGGGAAGACTGAGGACACAGACACAAGCAGGTTACTCAGCATACACCAGGCCACAATGATGGCTTGTAACACATGTCCCGGGACTGAGGTAAGCATGAACAAATTTTATTAAAGTAAATTCTCCTGAACCAAATTCTGCTTTCCACGAGAGGTTCCTATGAAGTGCTATTTCCAGAAGAAAGCACTTGACACCTGGTCTTGTATCCAGAGCCAGGTGCCTGTGTTGCATGGATAGGTTGCTGATCACACAACGCTGAAAAGTTAAATACACATCTCTGTTGCCACATGGGACATACTGAGTGGATGAGATGTAAGAAATCAAGATTTAGGACAATCTTACAAGATCTTCTCTAAGATGGGAACTTGCTGAAGCACAAAATTGAAATAGAATAATGTTGTGTCATTGTGGGAAATCTGTCTCCCAGCACAGTGAAGTACCATGAATAAGCTACCATAAAGGGCAGAAAAGAGAGATTAGAAAAGACAAGAGTTGCTGTATATGGATGTGTCTTCCTTGTATTTTTTTTTTAAATTTTTGTGGCCAATTTTCTTTAAACATGTGACAGACATTGCTATCCTTTACTTAAAATTCTATTTCCCCCAAATGATGTTAAAATGTTGCAACAATTCAGCTGGGAACTGTACCGTACAATTTCTCTCCTTTTATGGGTTGAAAGGTCCTTATCTAATGTTTCTAAGAGTTCATCTCACTACCTCAGACTATGCCTTTTATTTCAAGAGAAATTGCAACAGATTTAATGAAGGGAACATTTTGAAACCAATTTTCAGTATTCTTTTCCTAAAGGGATTAAACTGCTAATGCAAATGCTCACAATAAAGCAATACTCACACATATGATGAAATTTGAGATCCAATCATTCTCTGGCGTTCACACACTTGGAAAGAGTTGATTGAAATTAGTGCACCCTTCATGTGCCCCTTCCTTTTCTCTTGATTTGTCACACTATTGAGAGCATCAAATAGAACTTACACTGGATTATAACTGATTTAACCCCTGCAGTAGATGGGTTACAATGAGTCTCAGTTTGGGGGATGCAGTGGAGTTCATACTGTAAGCCTACATCACCATACAGATTTGAATGGCAGTATGTATTCTCATGATACTGTGTTCTAGAAACACATGTTAAAGGAAGTATTTCTGCAGGTGAGGGAGGAAGTAGTATGGATTTTTTTCTCTTTGTGGGGAATAAGGACCATAGATTTTTCTTCCCATTTGAAGATTGAATTTATCAAAGTTAGGAAAAGAAAAACCATACCCCTGGCTAGAGTCAGACTACCCATCTTTTTGGTGGGGGAGAAGCATTTTATTTTCAGAGCTAAAATGCTCTTGAAATATTTAATATAGCACTGGGTTTTGTTTCTTGCTTTTGATGTTTAGAAGGGAGTTCTCTCCCACACAAACCTCCTGGATGTCTGACAGGTTCTTGTAAGGGGGCTTGTTAGTCTTCAGTAGCCTATCATTTTTTAATGAATAAATGTTTTAAAAGAGTGAGATATCCAGCCACCAATCACAGAAGGTCTAGGGCTTTGAGATTTAACTACAAAACTGACTCTGATGGCAAGCATTAATACTGGAGCATGGCAAAGAATTTCCCAAGAGACATGTGTTGTGTCCCATAAACCAGAGATGGGATGGAAAGATGATGATGAAAAAACTGGTTGTTGTTATAGACCCTGAGGGTGGTTCAGAAAAATTATTTGCAAAATGTTTGTACCAATAAGAAGAGCACCTAAAAAGAAGCCTTGGAGGTTGATCATGAGGGATTTGAATCACTCCAATATTGATTGGAATAATAAACATGCAAAATCCATGGAAGGCAGGCTTTTAGAGCTACTCTAGTGTAGCACTGCTTTCATAATGTAATTTGTTGAATGGTCAATATAGCCAGAGGATATTTTGGACCTAATCCTTGGAAATGATTCAAGTGCTTTATGATTTAATAAGGCTGGAAAATGGGTACTACTTATATTTGAGTAAAACCTTCTAGTGCTATCATCCAATTTAAAATACTTGTTAAGAGAGAGCACTAGATGAAGCAACACGAAAGTGACTTTGAGAGACTGTAAAATGCCCTGAGGTATTTTGATTAGAATTCATCAGTTTACAGCACAAGAAAGGGACTGCAGTCAGAGGGATTGAAGCTGACATTCATCTCAATTGTTCTGAAAAAGTGTGTGGGCAAAAGGGCACCAGATACCCTTGTGGGAAAACTGCTCAAGGCAGGATGCAAGCAACAAGTGTGCAGTTTTTCAACATACAGCTTACTGTATAAACAAAGCTGTTTTAAGGATAATTAAGAGTACATGTGAATGCTGAACATGGAGACCCATGTGGTACATTCTAACCTCAGGTCAAGGGTTTTCCAAATATACTGATAGTGGCGTGTAGGTATGTGGAGAACTGATTCCCTGGGGAACTGAAAGTGGAGAATGAAGGAACAGCTGACATTTGTTTTGTTTGAAAAAGCAAAACAAAATTTGCTTATTTGTTTTTGTCTTTAGAAAGAGTGGGGAAAAAATAAAGAGAAATGTGACTCTGTGAAGGAGATGGGTGAATTTGCTAAAATTTCAAAGGGCAAGCTAAGACACGTAAACAGGCCAAGTAGCAGAGAACATGCTCATCAAAAATCAGATACTTTTCAGAGCTGGGGAGAGGGGAGGAGAACTCTCTTGGTATTAAAGGAAGAAAATGCAACAGCTGAAGCCTTTAGCTAGCTCAGGTTAGTAAGTTTATATTTTTTTAAAATTAAAGCAACAACAAAAACCATTTAATTTAAATGCCATACAGAATCTGACTTTTGTCTGAAGTGAGGAGCAGGGCCTATTACACCATATTTGAGGAAAGAATTTATTATTATTTTTCCCTTGAAAAGTTCCTGAGCTTTTGTCCTTATTGCCTAAAGAATCTGTAGGTACCTCTATGTTTGTAGGGATAAAGCTTTGTCCAGTCTTTCTGTTTTTCTTTTACATGATTCAGTATGTGATGTTGCTTATTCTTCTATGTGCAGACCCACAGCCTAAGCAGCCTGGTTCTAGTCTAAGTATTTATAATCCTTGGTGTGAATGTATAGCAAACAATAACCAAAAGAGAACACTGTGTTAAACATGTATTATGTAATAAGTGAAAGAAGTGAGTGAAAGAAGTGAAAGAGAGAAGGACAACCCTGTAGCACAGAGTTATGGGTAGTCTGAAATTGAGTTTAGGTGTATCGTTCTTCTGTATAGACTTTAATAAACCAAATATTTCATATATGTTGCAGTTTAGTTGATGAAAACTAATCTGATCGTAATATCTTTTGAATAATTTTTTTTTTTCTGATGTCTATCAAGTTTGTCTGACTCCTTTTGCATGATTAAAATAGGCAGGACTTCCAGTCGGGTGAAATCCTGCTTGTGTCATTTGTCAATAGAGTAAGAGACAAAACAACCCCAGAACAATTGTTTGACGTGCTCAGTACTAAACAATGTTTTGGTGGCAATGAGAGGTAATGGTTTGGTTACACCAGTAAGAGTCTCCCTGATGTCACCTGTTACCTCAACACACATCTGTGCTCAGCAGCCCTTGGTACAGAGGAAAAAAACCCAAACTACAAATGCTTTGAAATTTCAAATTTAAGATTTTGTTTCAGATAGGAAGATAATGCTTTCAGCACCCACCCTCCTTCTGAAATTCTTAAATTTTTTTTTCCATTTCAGTGTCCCTTGGAACCTCTTTAATTTGCTTACACTAACTCTTTACATTTTATATATGCATTAGAGAAGCAGTATGTTTTATTTGTTGAACATAAAAGGCTGTTTACATAAAGTAAAGATCTCATGACTGCTACCTGATTTTAATCTTGGGCTAGTGGAAAAATGTTGTTTCTTAAGTAATGGAGCAAACTAGGGAGTATGTATTGAAGGGAACAGTCATGCTATACTGACCAGGAATAGAATTTGGTGGGCCAGCTATAGAAATCTCCCTGAGGGCATCAGCCTAGTTTATGACTGTAGATAAAAATAAAATAGCAGGCAAACTGGATACTTACATCAGTGTGTGGAGGCCCAGAATATGGCTAAAAATGTGCACCAAGTTCTGTACCAAGTTTTCTGTGTTTATGTATTATCTTCAGATTGGATCATGTTTTGCTGTGAAAAGATACAATGATTTTTGAGAGAGGAAGCAAAATAATAATCATCATGATAACTAGTCTTGACTGTCTTTTGAGGGTAGTTTACAGCATAAATTTGGTTTATTTTTATCAACTATGGCAGGAATGTGTTTGTTGTTTTGCTTATTGCCTGACGTTTGTTGTAATTTGCTGGTTAAATGTCAGCTAACATGGATAATTAATTCTTACTTGTTTTAGTTAGGTAACTAACTTGTTTTAAGAGCCATTTTCTGTACAACTGTGTTCACCAAGAAGGAAAACTGCATCTGATGTTTTTATCTGCAGTTGCAGGAAAGCAAACAGTGCTGATTAATCAAAAGGATGCTGCAGTGACCTCAGGAAACTGAAGCATGTAGAGACCTCATGCATACCTTAATGACAAAAAATCATGTAGTGTTAAAAGAAAAGCTCTGGTCCTGCAAGTATTAGTATTTTGACAGCACGCTCTACATCTGCTAAGCCCTATCAGCTTCAGCGGTATGAGTGCAACAGCAATGTGGTTATTGAACCAGAGTGCACATAAGCAGGGAATAATAGATGTATCAGGATGGAAGGCGCTTTGAGAAGTAGCTGAGTCCAATGCTCTGCAATGACCCAGCATGGGTCTTGTCTGCAGATGTTAAAAACTTCAGGCACATTGTAGGGACAATACTGGAGATTTTATGACCTCACTTGGCAGCCTTACTTCAGTATGTCAACCAGCTTTAGTGGTGGAAAGGTTTTCCTAGACCTCAGACTGAATCCTGTAGATGCAATGAAGCTGATTCTTTTTATTTATTCTAGTAAACACATGAAGGTATTGGGTAATCGACTTTTTTTTTTTTGGCCTTTTAAGCCTATTTGTTCCTGGAAGGCTTGGGAAAAGATTTGAATTTGGCTAAAGGGCACAAATGAAATATGTCAAAGAGAAAAGCAGTGAAAGTAACTTAGTGACTGGAATTATTTTTCATTCCCTAGTTGAAAATAGATGTTGTGTCATGATATTCTTAATGCTACCAGTCCATTTCCCTAATGGGCAAAGTGAAGTGGTCAGCTTGCACAGAGTTTTGTAATTACATATGGGAATATAATGTTGACAAACAAGAACATATTGCTTCACCAACATTTTGAAGTACCATCTACTCTTCACAATGAAGCATTTATAAAACAGACTCTTTTTCCAGAGCATTTCATTTTGCATGACTAATTGCATGCTGTAAGTTACAATGGCAATTTGTCTCTCTTGAAAGATGCTGCCCACATCTCTCACTCCATTTATTGATTTGTCTGGAGACAGCTAATGAAAGAACACCATTTGAGATACTTTTATTCCAAAGATCATCTGCAGGTGTGGTGATAAAAACATAAATAATTGCAAGACAGTTTAAAAAAAGAAAGACAAACCCGATTTTGTCAAAAGATAATCTGATAAGCACGCTTCCAACTCTAGCTTCTATCAGGAGAGCTCTTTGCAGACAAAAGTGCTTGACAATAAAATTATATTGATTCTTTTGGGTGTCTTATGAGTAATGATTTCTAAAACACTTCTTCCCAGCATCTGGGAACAATATTCTATGAGAAGGACCATCTGTATTTGCCTTATTCCATATACTGTCTCCCTAAATATCTGCCAGGGAGACAATACGTACATAGATTTTTGGCTCTTCAACATTGCCTCTGTATGCCTCTTCTGGTCTTCATAGAATAAACTAATTATGCCCAAACTTCCCTAACTGCCAGGTATTCACTTAAATGGGATTCAAAGGTAACAAGAGCCACATAACTTTCTTACTCTGGAAAGACTGGAGAACATTAAACTGAACTCAGGATGGATAGTATATAATCAAAAATGTATTTCTGGAGTTTACAGAGTAAATTTTAGTAGACTAGATTCTAATCAGCTCTTCAGAGTTTCAATACTTTTTCTTAATAGTAACTGGCCACTTGAACCCTCATAAATGTCTTGATAGTAGTCTCAAAGAAGAGCAATAGCTGTTTTATAACTATGATGTAGCATAGTGTGGAATATCCCTTTTGAGACTGTTTTAAGAAAAAGGTGACAAAAAAGATGAGAAGAGTCTATAGGCAACACAAAGAGTAAGAAAGTATGGCTGTTGAAAGAAAGCTGAATGATTTTCTTTCATTTCTCGAAGTACAAGGCAGCAATGAACTTTAACTTGCCACGGTGCACTTTTTAGAGTCTCTAGTTGGTGCAAGGTGAAATGAAATCATGTAAGGAGTAGTAAGTGTCAAATAAATATTGCATATAAGATGATGTCACTGCCCCAAGAAAAATTAGTTGGCCTCTTCATTGATGTGAATTAGCATAATCCATTAAATAATTTGGTTTTTGAATTTTGTTTTTGAATTTGGACTGAGAAATGCTCTTTACTGTTTTGTCCTGAAATTTCATTTTGAACTCCTATCTGGAGGTCACAGGTGGCATAAAGTTGTTGTGCTGGTTGTTGTGCTGGTTGTTGTGCCTGTATAGTGAAAAATGTTTCCCAGACGTGATTACAAAGATGTAAGAAAGAGATGTAGAGCAGACCAGAAAATTGAGTAATGTATAAAGTCAGTGAGAACCTAAATCTGGGTGTGGGTTTTTTTTCCCCTTTTGTTGATCATGGCAATTTTCAAGCCAAAGATTAATTAGCATGCAAATATGTGTATGGTTTGTTATGGGGCCAAGAGCCCTGCTATCTTGAGCGTGTTCAGTGTGAAGAGAATGCTGAAGCAGAGAGATTCTGCTCTTGATAGCACTCGTGTAGACTTCAGGCATAAGTGAACTTAATCCTTTTCAAGAACAGACTGTAAATATTTTTTTTCCCAACTTTACCTTGACAGTGAACAGTATGAATTTATTTCTTTAGCTTGCTGTTTAATTTTTATAAACTAAAAACCAACATGAAAATCACAAGCTGTGAGTTGATTGGATTAATGCACCAAAATATGAACTCCTGAACTTAGTTATTAATGGAAATGTTAAATGTGAAAGAGAAAAGAGGTGATGCCTAAAAAATGAGTGTGTTGGAAAAGACTGGAAAAAGCAGACATTTAAAAAGCTTTCCCTGAGCATTAGGGAATATGGTGATTCTCAATGGAGCCAGTAGTAAGAAAGAACCAAAGATGTGCCTGGAGCCATATTATGGTTATTCAGCCTTGTAAGGATTTGCATTTATTTTGCAAGCAGACGATGGGTCTTTTCTATTGAGTTCTAACAGAAATCTCTAAAGAGATTCAGTGTTAAATATTTTAGGATGACTTTCAGAATTTAGTGCTTTGTTTTCAGAGCTACCATGCGCTGTTCTGTTGAAGATAAATTGCTTTACTACTTGAACTCTAAGTTATGTGTCTTGCTCTTGAAATCAGTATTTTTTTTTTTTTACCATGCTGGTTTTAACTATTGAAAAGACCAATCTAAACCTCATAGGCTTGAGGGAGTATTTGATTCTTTCCTGAGTAACAGAATTTGATTCTTTTCTGAGTAACAAGTTGCATAAAAGTTGAGTTACTTATAAAATAGAAATTAATTCTGGGAAAACAAAGCATTGTGCTTTGTGGAATGGAGAGGGGGGAAGGGAGAATCATGCATTCTTCATTGACCTTCAGTACATCAAATTCAAATGTTTTCAACAGCATTTATAATTCCATATTGGCATATGTTTAGAGAGAAAGAAACATATAGGAATTGCTGTATTGGATTAGATTAATTGCCTGTTTAGGCCAATATCCTATTTTGAATATTGGTCAGTACCAGACTGATTGAAAATATACAAGAAATCTCACAATACAACATGCCTAACTTCTGTCAGTTAATAGGTTAAGGCTTGGAACATGAAGCTTTGTATTTATTATCAGTCTTTTTTTAAAAAAAAAAAAAAGCTTAATGTGAATGTTTTCTTCAGACTCTTGTCTCAAAGAGGGAAGCAGACTGCAGTAATAGATTTATTCCCTCCAGGCCAGAAGGATGTTTATTTGCTGAGACAGAGTGGCTCGCAGCTCCCCTGTGGGAAGGTAGAACTCTTCCCCCTTTCTTGGTGCACCATCAGAGTGGTGCAGAGAGCTGTGGCTGATTGTCTGAATTCCATAGTTGGTATTTAGATGAAATATCATAATGGATGAGAGATAAAAATCCAAGACAGAGAGGATCTGTTATTCATATCATCTGTGTGTTGGCTGAAACCTGGAATTTTGAGTAACTTGATGAATAGCAATGCTGGATTTTCTGATGATAAGCAAACCAAATCCTAAAATGTGTTTGTGACCTTTAACTATGCATGGAACAGAGGAAGACAGCTGAGTCTCCACTTGCATGGTGCTGATACCCAAACTGACACAAATACTAAGGACTGAAGAACCTTGAATATGTGGCTGCAGAGGTGTTTTGATCCACCTATGTTAGAGAAATCTTGAACTCTGCTTCTCACCTTCTCCAGTTAAACTGGATGCACTAACTACCCATCACACCCACCCTTGGTGTACAAAGTTCACCTCCACACTGTATAGCACTTTTTAAGACTTTATGTTGGACACACTGACTTCAGTACTGTGATCTTTTTAAGGCAAATATAATTAGAGTGGGATTTTAAGAGCCATTTGAGTTCAGTGAAGACAAAAGCAAACTCAAGTCCCATAGAAAAAACTTTTCTTATTATAAAGAAGCTGTGAAAAAAAGTAAGGTAGTTTAAATTTACCTTCTGTTTTTCAAGGTCTTAGTGCTTCACTTAAATACACGAGATTTTTATGGTAGCAATATTTATAGTTGAAATCATTAACATTCCTAGAGCAGACATAGTAGCTAATTAAAGCTGAGCAATGTCATCTTTGGGGTCAGACAGACCAGAATTCTAACAGGGCATGGTTTTATCAGGGCAGGAGCAAAAGGGCAGGACTTTGCTCCCATAGTTTGTAGGGTAACTCGCTGCTCTGTCCTTAGATAATTTCTTAGACTTTCTAAGGCCTATTTGGAAAAGGGCTGCAAATAGAACTTCTTCACTCTTCATGGGCACTCCTGAGAGGAATGCCCTGTTTTCTGTGATCAAGAAAACCCCAGTGAAGAACCACGTGCCTTACTTCTGTTTATTTTTACCATGTTGCAGAAAGGAGGCCTCTGTGCTATTGTCGGTAGGATTAGTTATGAAAAACTTTGCATAAGTAGACATGGGAAAGGCTGGTTCATACAGAGGTGCTAAATAAGTGGTAGTAATTCCAAAAAGTTAAGTATGTATCATCCAAAATAGAAAACAGCAGCTACAAGCTATTTATAAAAGAGAAATAATCGGTGAGTTAAACTTCTGTTATAATTCTAAAAAAGGCAACACAAAAGCGCAAATAATATATA